>PVHY01004277.1:0-95379 GCA_004024945.1 Uropsilus gracilis
CTTTGAAAACCAGTAGGTTCATGATGTAAAATAAACACCAGTTATAAAAACACATTTTTCTTGAAATCCACAATATTGTAATAGTTTGGTTATAACCATGCTGAGCAGACATGAGCAGGAGATAACAGAGTCAATCAGAAGAAAAGAGTTCAGAATTTTATCCAAATATCTCCCTGCTCAATTTTTCTCACAAGATTGTCAGTTCACCTGTTACTACATATTTTCTGCCATTTAATTAGTATAGATGCACTCTTAACAGCTGTTTTCAGGAAAACAAAATAACAATGCCCTAGCCTCCAGAGCTTGAGAATTTAGTCCCTAAATACAGAAACTTTAATAGAAAATAATATGCAAAGAAGTATCAAGCAATATAGCAACAACCATAAAGCATAGCTTAAAAATTAAAGGCATAAGAACTGAAGCTTTACCTAAACAAGTCATGAAACTGGGATAGGATTAATCAGAGAACACATTCTTAAGGTTTTAAATGGTTAAATGGTTTTAGGATACATTTAGAAGGATCTTCCGTGAGAAGATAAAGGAAAGGCACAGATAGTAAAACATTTTTAAGGCAAAACGTTGTAGAGCATGATAAACAAGAGAGGATCTAACAAAACAAGTTGTAGCAAGACCTGAAGAAGAAAATGCTGTCATGTGGATTTTGCAATCCAGTGAAGAGTTTTATGTGTTTGGTAGTTATATACCTGAAACAATGAAACTCATCTTAAGTGGTAAATATTATTTTAAAATTTCATGTAAAATCTCAGCCATTTGATAGCAAGTATGTTTCTTCTAATTGTAAAAGTAACAACTCTTCCTGATTAAAAAAGATTGAAAAATAAAGTACAAAGATTTTAAAACTTCCATAATACCACTATTTAGATAACACCACTGTTAACACTTAGAATCTTTAAATTTTTGTTGTGTGTGTGTTTATCCATAGTAAATCTTATTACATTAACAAAATGGGATCTTATTGCAACTGTATAGCTTGTATATTTTTCCATCTTAATATTTTAAAGCTAACGTATGCTTTATGTTACTTACAGCATGTTTCTCTGTGGTTCTGAGCTTATTAGTGTTTTTTTCCCTCTCATTTCCATTATGTTTGGCAAGCAGGAGCAATTTCAAATAGAAGCCTCAGCTATCTTGAAAAAAATAATTCTTAGTTGAATAAATCTCAATTTGATGTTAGCACATTTCTGGTTTCCTAGACTAATATATTCAAGGATGACTTTGTGAAGACTGGACACACCCTGATTCTGTGGACCAATAAATGACTAACCCTTTACTATTCATTCCAAATTTCTTTTGAGTTCTTAGAGTGTTCCTATTTTATTTAGGGAACTAGATGTCTTTGAATTAATGAGAAGATATTAGAGGAGATATTTACTACATCATTGTAAATGTCATTATCAAGTCTCACTTATGAAAAAAACTGGGTCAAACCAAGGGCACAAAGTCCTTGGTGTGTCCGCTGGCTGGAAACCTTGCATTGTACCACTCTTCCATCATTCCCTAAATAGTGTGACAGGGACCAACGTCCAGCGTCCAGCATGTCTCCTTCCAAAAACAGCTTATCCTGCTCACACAAAAAAGCCATAGTTCATTTTTACTACATCTCCATGGGGGACATACCATTCAAAAGAGAGATTTAAAAAGCACTATTATGTTAAATGTGCTATTCAAGATGACAATTCTTTTTCTTTCTGAAAAAAAGTTGTATCTATTATGCCTTTGACTCTCTTATAGGAAATTTCTATCTACCATTTGCTTGCTTCGGTATTCACCATAGTAACAGACATAGGGAAGTCTCATTTATTTTCACTCTGGAGTGAATGTTCTGCAAATAAAAAAAAATTTAAAAATATTTTTAAAAAATCAGAAAATGTTTTCCTATTAACTGATGAAGATTTCCTCTAGACATGTCCATAGCCTTGGCTAAGTGTCACAAGTAGGCCCATATTTCATGCTTTGCTCTCTTTCGATTTCTGAGAACTTAAGGAAATGTTAAAGAGATGAAACATTTCAATGGATAAAAAAGAACTCCACAGGAGAAGGCGTCTATGCTCACGGCTATACAGACCTGTTTACCTTCCTCTACCATACCTCCAGGATGACCCTTCAAATATCTAGTGATTAGAATGTTCAAAGAAAAGCTGACAATCCCCGCCAATGACTGAATTGTTTTAAATGACAAAATATGTAGAGCATATGGCTTAGATGCGACCTCTTGAAAAAATATCACCAGATAATTTATAGCAGAACCACACAAAAATGCTTGCAGATTATGCTACTAGATGCTGCAAATTTTCAGATAATTGCATTTTTCTTTTGTGCCTAGCAATAAGTATTCCTTCTCTACAGAGAAAAACAAGTTAGATTTTTCTCAATTTCCTGGTCATTTCAGTGGGACCTGTTGCAGCACAACTTATGTCAGTCAATGAAAACAGTCATTTAAAAACTTACTGCATCAGGGTTCACAGAATTACAGAAGAAAATTTCTAAAATAACTCCTGAACTGACTTACTTTGAGACACATACTGTTAACTTCAAAACACCAAGACAGTCTGCAAAGAAGTTGGATACAAAAGTAAAAAAACAAAAACAAAAATAAAATACAAAGGAAACACAAAGGAAAAACTTAATCCAAGTCTATACATAAATACAGAGCAAATATTCCTCATTATTTTAATGTTGATAGTTGACATTTTACAAAACAATACATCAGGGAGTCTGACTCACAATGAGTTGACTCAGTAAAACCAGTATTTTCATAGACTAAAACTTGTCATAAAAATAACCTGACATTTACTTAAGTTGTGCAGAACTATATAATCATGAGACTAAGCTTAAGAAATACACACATATTCTTAATACTAATTTAACATAGTCAAATTAAGTGCTTCTGGAACTTTCTGGAAGAAAAAAAAGAAACTGGAACTGGATGTAATACCTGAAAATTAATAGGTCCTCGGAATCTAGGAAATCTAGAAACTTAGGTCTGCCTACTTTGGGGATATGAGACTGCAAGATGTGAACGTTTAAGACTTAACCACAGATTTTCTCTTACACCACCTCCTTCCTCAGAGGCACTTTTTTGTCCACCTCCTGGGGAGCTCAATTCACACCTGCACCATTTGAGTGGTGGCTACTAGACTGTAGCCAGACAGAGACCTCTCCATGTAAAGGAATATGGCAGGGGGAGCTGGCTGCTCTTTACCCCTACTCCACACATGTACATCAATATTTCATCCAAGCACTTATTCAACAACCATTTGTGGAAAATAGTATCAGTCAAACTCTTCCAGTATTAAGCTGTCTGAAAATAATTTCAGACCTTAATTTCACCTGGTTTGGTGAAAACAGGGAAGGGAAGAGCACAAGGGACTGTGGTAATGGATCACAGGTAATATGGTCGTGGGAAAATTATAGGGACTACTCTTGATGAGAGAAATCAAATACTATGCAAAAACTGAAAAACGATGCAAGAAAATTTTTTCAAAAATTTGTTTTTCAAGCAATTGCATAGTCCTGGGGTATACTGGCTTCAGACAGTTAGTTGATATCACCAGCATCCTTTATGTCTCTCCTCATTCCCAAGCCTCACTTTATTTGTACTATTTTCTCACTGTACTTTGTTCAATTGTGTAGTACAGTATAAGCTATTAAAAGTCAAAATTCTTTCAATTCATAATCATTTTTTCTTGCTTTTATTATTAATTTCTAACTCAACACACTCATGTTGTGAGAACACTAACTTATTATTCAACAAGTGAGCAAGTACCTTCAGGTGTAAAAATTACCACACCCTTATATGAAACATATAATCCTTCTGAATCAGAACCACTGTCACCTTGGCTGCTTGAGTGCTGTATTTTCCAACAGGTCTGCTGGTGACACTTATGTGTAAGACATCTGGTCTGCATGCTGAACCAGTTACACTAAGACCTAGTTGCCTAAATTTTTTTTTGTTTGTTTTTTTGAGGATAAGGATAAGTTACTCTTTATTGGGGAAGGAGGTGGTAGTTTGCCTAAATTTATAAAATGTTTAAAGAAATTCATTTCCTATTTCCTATTGTGATATTAAAATGTATCTAAATTATATAATGAGCAAAATTTTGATTTGGGAATTCCTAAGAGTGTTTCAAGTTTCCCAAAACATCTAAGACCTGTAGGTCTCTCAACTTCCCTCAGCTTTTATTCTCAGTGGCAACTCTCACCTTCAGAAAACTTTCATTCACATATAACTTTTATGGTAAAATCTGGGTAAAACACAAAACCCCATTTGAATTATCACAAATGTGTTGGAATATTATCTTTGAGAAGTTAACATAAATTCTTTTTTTTCTCCAATGTTTCCTTTTTCCTTCCTTACATTAAAACAAAAAATATATATATAAGAACGTGGGTGAAATAAGGCAAAGTATAAAAACCTAAGAGTATTTTTGTCCTTGATTTTCAAATGCCTAAGAACTTAACTAGAAAATATCTAGGGCCGAGACAAAATACTTTGAAAAAAAAAAAGGATAGATATGTGGAATATTGAGAACTAAAACAAAAAAAAAACTGATAAAACTAAACCAAAACAAGACCCAGAAGTATGACTGCAGAATTGAGGCTGCTAGGTGGTGAGGGCAGGTGAGGCTATGTGCAAAGGGAGAAAGGAGCCAAATGGTCTAGGGCAAAGGACTCTAGAAACTTTAGTAGTAGGGGTGGTGACATATATCTGAAGAAGTATGAATCTATTCCCCTTAATTATATAAGAAGTTATAAATCAATGTTGCCATGAAAAAACAGGAAAGATCCTACATCTATTACCTCCAGTCATGACACATATAAAGTGTCCACCTACACACATATAAAGACCAGAAATAGTTACCCTAGTTGGTGATAGTAGTGAAGAGTTTGCAAGGTGCTGTAGAACTGACTCTATAGGGCCACAACTTCTGGAAAGGGTGCATAACTACAATGAACATAAACAGATGGATAATATAGAAAACTAGAGTTTCCCTGTGAAATGCCATTCACAGACCAAACAAGCTTGTGCTGTTGAGATGGAGCAAACTCCATCTTGCTTTAATTGCTTCTGGCAAACTGAAAACAAATCTAGCATTAAAATCCTCTAAAAATATAATATAAAGCACCACTGCCTCTCCCAAAATATTAAAATCCCTCTTAACAAAAATAATAACCACCTATAAGCTGTCACTCTGCCCCCAATTACCTCTCAAAAATTAATATATTAACCAATTTTATTCCCCCCACCACCATTTACCTTCCTTTAAAATACATCTGAAATTATACCTACTTAAACCACTTTTTTCCTTTATCAAAAACCTTTATAAAAACTTATAAAATCATTAAAATTTGCTAAATTATACATACTTTCATTCAACTCCAGCCTCTATAATTATATTCATCTCTCTTATCTATTATCTCTTATACCCTACATTCAGCTCTCAACATTTCCCATGTCCCTTATTCCAAATCTAGGCACAGACAGAGGAAAAATTTTTCTTGTGTCCACCCACCCACCTACACCAAGACTGGCAAGAAGTAAGGAAAAGGGGCAAAGAACCTAAGGGAATCATGTGGATAAAAGTAGGACAATTTTGAATTGTGTTGCTTCAGCCAACTCAGACTCTTAGTTATTTGACATATGTTGAATCTTCCTAGGAAAAAAGGACTTGATAAAGATGGTATTACTTGGAGAGTGCAGGACCACAAAACTTGAGTCATTAGATTCCATTTCTGTAGAATATGGAAATTATGGAATTTAGTGTTTATTACAAAAGGAGGGGAAGAAAAGCAAGGGATTATAAACAAATCTTTTGTATCCATTCATAAGAATTTTTATATAATTGTGTATTAGTTATCCATTACCATGTACAGGTTATTTTTAGTTTAATGGCTAAAAATTATAATAATTGCTTATTATGTCCCAAGACTCATGTGGGCCAAAAATTTGGGAGTAACTTAGCTACATTATTTTGGCTCAGACTCTCTTATGAGTTAAAATGCAGCTGATGTTATGTTCACCTAATGACATGACTAAGTCTGGAAGATCTACTTTCAAGATGGCTCCCTCACATAACAGGCAAGTTCACTTTAGCTATTAGCAAGAGGCCCCAATTCCTTGCCTCCATAGAGTTGTCTGATGATGCTCACAACATGGTGGCTGTCTTCCTCAAAAGACAGGTTTGAGAAATGGTATGTAAGGTAGAAGCCAAAATACCTTTGATGACCCAGCTCCAAAGATCCATGCTGTCATTCTTCCAGATTCTACTGGTTATACAGGTCAAGGCTACTGACCATGGGAGGCAATCATATAAGGTCAAGAGGATCAGAAAATGGAACTTAATATATAACATCTTGGAGGGTGACTACTGTAGCTTGCTCCTTTGTACTGCTTCAAGTAGGGAATAAAGAATGCTTGAGTTAAATGAATAAGGAAACATTATAATTAAATGTCAACCCTGTCAGTGGTCTTAGATATCAAAAAAGAAACCATGAGTTGGTTGCTTCTTTAAACTTGACTCTGAATGAACTTCTTTTTGTCAGTTTCCCAAAGACAAGACATTGGATGGATATGGGAAGGTTATGTTGGCAGCTTAGACCAAAGAAATAAAAGTAAAATGTCATTAGTAAAGCATTGAGGGATCAATGTGGATAATATCTGCTTTTGATTTAATCTTATTTTCAGTGGAACATAAAAGGGGCATTGCTATAAAAGTTTTTCTGATTAATGTCTGTTTCTTAAAATCCTGACCCTTTCACTTTTTACTTTATGAATATAGCCAACTAACTCAGAATCTGGCAAGAAGAATGGAATTTTTCCTGATCTTTGTCCAAGAAATCCCAGCAGCAACTAGTGTATACCAATGACTAATTTCCCCACTCAAAGCCCCATGCCCTTGCATTGTATAAGCCCCCAAACCTATACATAATCCTGGAAAGGTCAGTGGGACCCTAAGTAGGACAATGAGGACTTGAGCCTAAATTGAGATGCAGAAAAACAATGTAAGTTATGTTTCTTTCATCCAGGTACAAAATACTCACTTCTCAAATTGTCTGATAAAAATTAGATCAATACTTGAAGCAGAAACAAATAATTTCACTAATTATACAATTGGCTAACTTAATTCATTTGGTCATTCCATTTAGTCAGCTCGATTTTTAAAACAATCTTCAGAGAAGGTTTTAAACAAAATCATATAGCAGAATCTTTATTAAAAACAGCAATATGATTCAATAAGTAATTTGTGTGCCAAGTACTATGCTAGACATTTTTTTTAGCTCATTTGTCTCCCAACAGAACTGAGAATGAGAATGCTGCATTTTTACTTCAATTTTCATATGAGAACTGAGAATCAGAAAGGCTAATTTACTTCCCCAAAGGTAGTCAGCAAAGTCAGGTCAGGCATTCCTGACTCTAAACCTGTGTTCATACCTCTCAGCACCAAATCTCCAAGACAGCAATCCTCTTTCCTGAATACTAGATAAATTTAAAGTATTTTCAGGAAAATATTTTCAGTAGAAACATCATATACACAACATCAGAGAAAAAAATCACATCATTATCAATTCTAACAAATATGACTATGCCCTAAGATTAAAAAAAGAAGAAATCAAATAGCTTCAAAATGGCAAATGGCACAGTAGCAGAAACAATATGACACAATATAAAAAAAACACCTTACCACACATGGGTTTTGAATGCTTGTATTAACTACAAATTTGCTCAGACCAAAAGTGGGGGCTGGGAGAGCTGGAAAGGACAGTTTTCTCATTAAGCAGCCCACCCAGGAGAAAACTGCATAGGCCTTCATTTTGTAATGTGTTCCTTATCCACCATATTTCATCACATTTATGTAGATAGTGTTCCTTCCTTTAGAGGGAAAACTTAACTTTGAAAACTTTGAACATTTTGTTGTTGATAGCCAAGGGTCTCTTTAGTCATGTTTTCAATAGAGCAACTGAGGCACAAAAATGCAATCCTTCCCAAGCCATACAGATGGAATCTCATGAAGAATTTAGCTCTTGATTTCACGGATAGTATTTTATTGTTCTTGTCACATAGTACTAGTGCAAGTTCCTCAGTCTTTTGCAAAATGTAATGCTTCATACAAAAATATATTTTTATAGTATGAAAACACAAAGATTTAGTATTTTAGTATACTGACTGCAGCTAATATTAATCTATCTAGTCATGGTTATGTAATTACTATTTTATCATTTTCTTATGCACAACTGTATCACTGCTCAGAAATTTGTAAAATGACATTTTGAAAACTGAGGAAAGGGATAAAGGAATATCTAAAGGAAACAGTTCTAATATAGTTAGAGTTTAATTTTCAGAAGATTTATTTTTAGTATTGCTATACCCTACCAGCAACATAGGCATTGGTGAAAAAACAAAAGTAATTGTATAATTATTGTGAAGTAAAAAGTAGTTTTTATTTTCCTATTGGATAGAGGAAAAAAAAGTTTCCTCATCTAGTTTCTTCAAAGTATTTGCAGACATATAAGAAAATTTACAGCATTTTTGTGTCCAAGATTTTCTTACATTTGAGGGTCAGACTGACTCTGTAGTTTAAAGCCACAATCCTTCTCACAAAATAAGAAAAAAAAAACCTGAAATTCCTTTTGAAATCCAAATTAATTTTTTAAAAGTTTAGCGTATTTGTTACAATTCAGTGATTTGTAAAATATCAAAGCAGAATTACTATTCAAAAATCCCACCATTAGAAAAAAAAGTCTACTATTGAAAATCCCTTTGTAGAATGACTTTCATCACCTTTCAAGAAACAACAAATAGAATAGCACTTTAAATACTAACCTTGCTAATTTTTTATTTGAATTTTATAGACAGTTCTCATATAATTCTTATAGAAATGTACCACAGTCTGTGCATATGTGATTTTATTAGATTTGTTAGAACTTTCAACAGATCTGAAATAAAATTAAGAAAAGTTTCAATTTCCTTACTTAAAGCACTCTTTCTACTTCTTATATTCAAGAGGACAAATGCAAACAGAGATGAAGGTTATATGAACCCCCTCCACACTCCAGGGAAGAATTCCAGGGCATACTTATTGGTTTTTCCCAACCACTTTCTTTATGGGTTCATTTCACATTGATCTCACACCTTGGAAAAATACAGGTCTGAAGGGTCACTTGAATGAGAGATTTTCCTCTTTATAACATGGAATAGAAATTGAGGGCTTTGATATTGTCATGGAAATGACTCTTTGTAAATACTGCTCAAAGGCCTATTTCAAGCCAGAATGAGCTGGAACAATGTTTTCTTTTTCTTTTCAAATTATGAGATTGGAGTATGGGTAGAGGGAAGCTCTGGTCAAGATGGTGGGAGGAAAGAAATGGGGAGGGATAGAGATGAAGAGGGTGCCTGAAAGAATTCTTCTCACTTATGCTGGCAAATTGTAAAGCACGCCTTTGTTCAAAAAAGATGTGTCTTTTCTCTCAGGTGCACAAATACACAGCCTGTTGAGATATCGAGGAGAAAGGTAGGGAAAATAAGAAAGAAGACATGGAACAGATTATTTGACTCTGATTCTTATTTTTAAAAGGTGGGCTTTATGGTGGAAAATACGGTACACACAAACATTTAAAAGACCCACTCTCCGAAGGAAGTAATTGATTTTTATAAGTAAAACTTTAGAAATCAATGTTTCAGCAAATAGATGCCTCATTAAATCAATTTATTTTGATATCTGTATCATGTAAAGTATAATTTTCTTCTAACAATTGCAAAGAAATAAAGCATTTTAGTGAAAAAAATAGAATAGACTGAAGATAGGGAAGTGAGAAAGAAATGTTGCTTAAAAAAATAGCCTCATGCTGAGACTATTAAATTGAATTACAGGGTTTTGATCTCAATGTTATCTTAATTTCTAACCTTCTTACCAATTTTATAAAAATAAAAATGTAAGCATCTTCTGCAGTTCAAATAAATCAAAACTTCAGAGAAGCAATTATTAGAAAAATCCCTGGTGTTTGTAAGCTCTGAGGACAACTGAAAGCTAATGATATTGGTTACTGGGGCAAAGCGTGGCATTTTCAAAGTAACAACACTGTCTATATTCTTCCCTTCACTTTAGCAGTCCATCCTTTTATAAAACTCCTAATCAATTCTTTTAATACTTGTTCTTTGAGTTCCAAGAGCAGGTGAAAGAAGACGTCACCATAATTGTTGTTCACAGCCCTCACTGATTAACCCCTCCTTGATGATTGAGAGAGAGATGATTTTTAGCTCTTCTAAGCGATATTTGGTGAAATATTTCTCTAAGTCAGTTACCTTTTGGCTTTAAAAGGTATTTAAAGCATCTTAGAGTTAGAGATAATGAACTGTTATAACTGAATGTTAACACAGGGAATTCCATTTTACAGTAGCCCAGCTCAATGGAATGAGGAAATTAATTTGAATTCCATTACCTTGATTTTGCAGAATTGCCACCTTGATAGCCAAGAGCAACTCCTGTTATATTGATGCAATCCTCCCAGTTGGAGTTGCTAGTACTCAACCTCCTAAGTGAGGGCTCTCTGCTTCTGTTTTCCAACACAATCTGCAACTGTCTTTTCAGTCTCACTTTGTGATTCAATTGTGTCCACCCAGACAGAAGAATAGAGTAATTTGCTATGCTCAATATTCAAAGACATGCCTTCCATTTAGAAACACATTCATAAATGTTTGAGAAGTGTGCTTTTAACATTAATCAAGAAATTACATAAAACAAACTGAGTATAACCACTATTGAATATTAATATTTAATACGTAGCACTTACAAAGAGAACATAATTCCATCTTCATCAGGTCTAAGAACAAAGCACTGAGTAAGTCACATGCATAAAACAAAACAAAACAAAAACATTGTTCCTATTTTACAGGTTAGGAATTAAGGTAATGAAAGGAAAAGAAAAACTATTTTCCCATCAAATAGAAAGATTGGAACTAGAATTAAGGAAATACTCAAATTCTATATATTTCTAAACCTGAAATTCCTCTCTATTTTAAAAGAGAGGACTCCTTTCTCAATAGCCTCATACACACACACATAGAAGGACTGAAGAAAAGGTGGAGGAAAGGGTTTTTTTTTTTTTAAAGAAACCTAATCTCATAATCAGAATTAATGAGAATTCGCCATGTCTGAATCAAATATACTCTCCAGTCCCAAAGACCTTGAGCTTAATTCTATTAAACAATGAAGCCTGAAACTAGGGTAAAATCTTAAATTTGTAGAGTTCTTTATAGTACATCTTTTTCAGTACTACTTTCCCCCTTAATTGTCTATTTTTCTTTATAGCACTTATTGATATCCGATATATTACACATGTATCTGTTTACTTCTTTATTTCTTTCTCCTACTATTACAACATCAGCTCCAATAAAGCAGAAACTTTATTCTGCTTTGTTCACTCCTATATCTCCAGCACCTAAAATAGTGTTTGGAACATGGTAGACAATGGGCATTTGTTAAATGAGTCAGTGGGGCAAATAAATGGGTAAATACCAATTTTTTTGAACCTTGAAACCCCTGGGGGAAAGGGCAAATATATTTATTCCTCCCCTCTTTAGAGATGAGAAAACCAAGATTTTGAAACACCAAATTGTTTATGATAGTTTAACAGTTAACTGGGGTCAGAGCTATGTGAATTGAAAGGTCTCCTGATTTCTAATTCCGAGTTCCTTGTAGTATTCCTTTGCTGACTTGTGCAAAGGGACTAGATTCAAGGTGGTCAAAATACACTGCCATCAAAATCAATCCATTTGCACTTGCCATGAAAAATCACAACAAGCAAAAAAAAAAATGAGTAAGTTCATGTCCTTCCTGAAACTGAAGCTGTAAACCTTTCTCAGATCCCCCCCCCACCTTTACTCATTTTTCTATATTAAGTTGCCCTGTTAAGGTTTCTTGCTTTTTCTCCCACTGTGTAATTATCATTTATCTCCTGGTATATCTGCTTTTATCCTATGTAATTAGTATAGCCTACAGATATAATTTATTTAGTTCTTTTTTTATGGAATGCTAGGCATTTTCTATTTGTCCACTCATCATGGGGGAGATGCAGATCAGGGTATAAAATCCAGTTCTTTTCTCACCATCAGATTGCCCCCAGGAAAGACCTGGCAATTTAAAGGTAGTCCCTAAAAGCCTAAAAATAGAGAGACTACTGTCACCCTTGACAAGGAAGCTCAGCAAAAGCTTAACTTCATCCTGGTTCTGTGCAGTGGTGTTGCAGCATAGGGGTGCTATGTGAGCAACTTGAACTGTCTTATTGGCACCTCAGAATTGATGACAGCTTGAGGGTCTGAAAATACCCCAGGATTTGCTTTGGGATTTGAGAAGGATGCCACCAGTTACTCAGAAGACTTGTTACCTACTGATAAAGGTTGAATCAACTTTATCTTTCTCTCCTCACCAGCTACACTAAAACATTTTTGTGAGAATTTTTTTTTTATCTATATGTCCTTCTCTTTCTTGTGTATTCTTAACGAAACATGAAATTCATGCATTTCAGATAGCAGGGAGCAACTGCAGAAGGTGACCCCTTGTAAGTCTTGTGTTCCCCCTTCCAGAAAGTCAGTACAAATCCTACTTCTAAACTGATGACTTCATTGGATTAAAAATGGTTCTGTCTGAACAAGGCCAAAGACAGAGGGTTGGAGGCTGTGGAGATTTCAGTAACAAGCTTCCTGCCACTGAGGGTGCTCAGATCATGAAAGTCATTTCTTTTTCTGTTAGTAATATTTTGTAAAGTCATTTGAGAAGGAACTAGGTTAAATTAATACAGGTTCACTATTAGGTCTACGACACTCCACAGCAAGCTATTCTTGCTGGTATAAGGCCAAGTTCTAGGCTCAGAGGGATTTCTGCCCTTCAGGTCTTGAGACTCACACAGAATTACTCCATCAGCTAGAGTAGTGTGTTCTATTGCAGAATTGGGTCAGGATATTCTGACAATAGTTAAACAGTATATGCTATGCTAAGTATTAGTCTGAATAAGAGAGAATGACACTGATACTGACTAAGAGAGTATATATGGCACTGATACTTTTTAACAGCCACTGCATTAGAATAAGCCTTACCCAGGGAAGAGCAGGGACAGGGAGCCTGAATCCTTTTGGAACCAGTCTGGGTAGCCACTGCTAGATAGTGCCGTGAGTTCTGCATCTCCAGGAGCCCAAAATAACTAAGAAAATCTGAATCTTGTATTCCTGAATATAAGGCAAAGAATCACTTTCTATTTGAGCCTTATTAAGTCTCACTTGAAAAGCTCTGGTTTAAGGAAAACCAATTAACACACACAGACTTCAATCAATGCTACTTTTAGTTATTTGATAAAGTAAATGTGATGAAACCTATATATTTTAAAAACAAACATGGAAAACAGGCCCCATGACCTGGATATTTTTTAAGATCCTACAGGTGATTCTAAGGGCAGCAGCAAAGCAATAATCTACTAATTTTTAAGCAACGTATTTAGTAAATACTCCTAAAGTTACAGCAAACTCACAATAACAAGGATTGGGTTTCACTACTGATTCCTAACAGGTGACAATTTTAAATGGATTTTTATAAAATATAATAGGTGGTTAAGTTGTTGTGATTATGAGTGTTTACCTAAAGAGTCATGGAAATAAAAATCCTAATATTGTAATAATGGGAGATGGAATTTCCAATGATAATATCTAGGGATATCTCACAGTCATTCAAGTCCTGCACTGCACAACTCCAAAGCCTTGTAATCATACCACATTTACAATTTAGTTGGCAAATAGGAGCCTCACTGATAGTCAAGCACTTGCCGTATTTATAAATAAATGATAATTTTGAACAGAAATTGTAGTGGCTGGGATGATTTTCACTCAGCAAAGTAATCGAGTTTTGCCTTTCAGTTAACATGGAATAACATAAAATGTTCTAATCCCGAAGCTGTAGACAGAGTTGCTATGGTGGACATCCATACTCCATATCCAGTCAACATCTTCCTATGCCTATCATTATACACCTTCCCTGTCTTAGTGAGTATTCTTCAGAAAACAAAACCAATTGGAGGTATAGATATAGTTTTAGATATATAGATGCATATGTATATAGAAGGAGATTTACTATAGGAATTAACTCATGTAATCATGGAGGCTGAAAAGTTCTACAGTTTGCCACCTGCAGCCAGAGGACTAGAAAAGCAGATGGTGCAATTCAGTTAAGTCTTAAGAACTGAGAGCCAATGGTACTGATGGGGTAGGTCTTATTCTGAGTCCAAAGGTGCAAGAACCAGGAAAACCTGTGTCTGAGGGAAGAGAAAATGGAAGTCTCAGTTTAGGCAGAGAGGGCAAATTGACCCTTCATATCTTTGTCTTTTGAAGTCCTCAATGGATTGGATGACAACTGCATTAATGAGAGTGATCTTTACTCAGTTTACTGATTAAAATGCTAATCTCATTCACAGGTATCCTCACAGAAACATGTGGAAAAATCTTATACTAGCTGTCTGGGAACCCTTTAAGCCAGTCAAGTTGATATCAAAAAATAACTACCATGTTCTCCCCACAGAACTTTTCTGCTGGTGAAACCTGTCTGTGGCTCCCATCCCTCTTGCCAACTGCACTCATGAATAGCTCTGGTCAGTCACCCACAGACAGAGATTGGTTGAAGATGGACATGTGACTCAAGCAAACCTTTCAGGGTGTTGCCAGGAGATTTCTGCCAGCATTTTTGAGATAATGTTCTCTTTTTTATGAAGGTTAAAAAGTTAATACGATGTGTAATGGGTAATACAGTAGAGGCTGTTACTTGTTCACCAATATATGTTGTCTGTTTTTTACACAATAATAAAATTTGAGTTAGGCAAATTGTTTTATAGAATAAAGTCTACATTTTCAACACACACCATCTGAACACAGTATACATCGTGAAAATATCATATGACAGGTTTCAGAAATCTTCCTAAAGGGACAATTGTTTTGTATTCTCCATCAAAATTTTTCCCCTTCGTTCATCTTGCCACTTAGAGGCATGAATGTTAGGACTAGAATTCCATCTCTTGATCTTAGACCATGAATACTGACCCTATTCCAGGGATAGCCATTCAGAAAACTGTGAGGATAGAGGCCTGAAGACCCATAGGTCTTATCAGCCCTAGGTTGTTTACATCCAGACCCAGATGTTAGAGAGGAATAGACTATCTTGTTTAAGCCATTTTAATTTTATTTGATATTACTTGAAGATGTCACTAACTGTAATTAGTCTTAGCTAATTCAGGCTGCCTTCATCAGCATGTCTAGCACAAGGGGAGAAAACTGCCTAAGAATGAAGACAAAACAGGAAATTAGAACAGAGGCAAAAAAAAAAGAGAATTATGTTAGTATAGTTCAAGTTACTGGATCTATCCATGCCTGAAGTCATGATACTGTTTTCAATTTTTTAATTACATAAGTAAACATAACTTATTTTTGGCTTCATATTTTGAGAATATTTGATATTCTGTCTTTTGGGGAAAAAATGAAAATGGATCCAGCAATTTGAGGAAATAAGTTTTCAAATATGTATATGACATTACTTTGAACTATTGTAAAGCTATGGATTTCCGAGGAGGAATCTATTTAGAGCTCCAGGTTTTCAAGAGCCCTAGAGAGCTAATCTGACATCTGGATTATATTAGCATTATCTCTTCACCATGGGTGTGATGAAGTTATTAGTTTAAAATACTACGTGTCATTAGAGTGCCTTTTAAGAGTTAACACATTTCCTTGAAAGATGTTAATTTAGGAAGATACATCTGACTTTAACATACAGAAGGAACTGGAAGAATAGCTTGGAGGCAGGAAACCAATTATGTGTAAGAACTGAGATGATGGGAGACTAATGGCCATATGAGTAAATAGGAAGGAAGAAACAAAAGTTTTCTAAAAATCTGTTTCTATCTTTATAAATGCTCTGCTCCACTAATACTTTACATTGTTAAAAAAGTTCACAGATCATGAAATGCTATTGAAATCAGGTCAAAAGGGGCAAAAGCCCTCCAACCAACAAGCCACAGGTTCACATCTCCTGCACCGCATAGCAGTTGCCTAAGTCAAAAGCAATTTAAACAACAGGGTTTTTTTTTTTTTTTGGTTGTAGTTTTTGGCTTTTTTTTTTTTTTTGAGACTAGGTCTTGCTATGTTGCCCAAAGTAGTCTCAAACCCATGGACTCAAGCAATTCCTAGCCTCAGTCTCCAAGGCTGGGATTAAAGATGTGCACCACTGCACCTGGCAAGGGTTTTGTTAATAAGGGAAATTAATTAGGGAAACGAAAAGTCCTTAATGCCACAAGTGTCCAGTTATTTCACCCCAAGTACCATTTAGTCCGAAAGTCCTAAACACAGGTCCAAGATAGCACCCCTCCAAACCTGAGACACCCTGCAAAGTTCAGTCCTTCTCCAGCATATTTTAGCATATTTCCTTTGGTTCTTCTCTCTCCAGCATCCCAAACTGCTCCACTTATTCAAGGCTTTTCAAACTTTTCCAACAGATGCTGCTGCAAACTCAAATCTGCCGCCATGCACTTCAATCACCATGCCTGCCTTGGTGGCGTCTGACCACATTTACCAGGCCTGCCTTCAGCAGCCCCTGGTCACCCCAGCCTGTCATTCAGGCATCCAATTCTACACTGGCTATTTCTCTACTGGCCACTCTTCCACCATGGCTCCTTGCCATTTTCAGCACACTCTTCCAAGGATGCTTCCCCTGGCAGGCCATGTAGGCCTGTTTTCTCAGTCTGCCATTCTCATCTCCTTCTTTTCTCTCTCCTCGCTCCTCCCTTTTTATACACCCTTTGGTGTTTCCCAGTTTCACATTCTCTCAGACTCCACCCACCAGGACATTTTGGTGCCCAGACAATTTTTAACTGCATCACTACCCTGTATCACCGCCTATGTCACGTTACCTCATGTGACAATTAAGAAAAATCTTTTGAACAAACAAAGCAGGAACTAGTCTTACCATTTTACAGAAGTGAAAACTGAAGATCAGCATCATCATGGATTTTGCCCAAAGTTATACAGAAATAAGAGCAGGGGCCTGAAGCTAAGTGTTCTAATTATCAGTCCAACTTGGATTCGCTGGGTCTCTGAACAGAGAGTCACCTAAAAACAAAGTTTTCTTTTTAGCAAATTAATTCAGTCTGTTTGTGAAATTTACTTCATTGCTCATTGTTTTCTTCTTACTCAGGACTTCTGAACAAGGATGTGGACTAAAAGACAGATGTTCATCTTGAGATGAATCATCTTTATTAATGAATTACTAAGTCAAGGATAGTGTATGTATGCATCAGAGAAGAAAGGAAGTACCAAATGATGATGGAAAACCCAACCTTGAGTCTTACAGAATGGATTTATGTTAATTTTTCAGAGTTTTCTCTGTTAAGTGACTCCTTCAATATGAGATCACCTCTCATTCACTATTGTATCAGTAGCCCTGATAATTTCAATACTTTACCATTTCAAGGAGCCAGGGAAAGAAAAAGAAAATTGCTTTTAGACAGTGTCTCATTCAAGCAAACAGAAATGGTTTTGAACCACAGAAAACAAATAAATGTGGCTTTCCCTGAAATTTTGCTAGTGTTTGCCTGTTGTCTGGCACTGAGAGATGTGCTTTAAAATAATGGTACAGTGTGTGCCTGGAGATTCTGAATGTTCGCAGGATTATTTAAACTCTAGAAGAGGATGTTGACTATGTCTAGGACCACTGAACTTGAATGAACTACCAAATGCTGGGTGTGAAACCACCTGCTAAATAAATGTCTTTCCATCCACCAGAATGGAACTCTAAATGCTGAATGGTCAACTCAGTTTTCACTGCTTCCAATGAAGCATATTTTATTATTGCTCAAAACATAATAATATACACTCTCTAAATAGCCACTGTGTATGACAGTCATCATAATATTAATTCTTAGCACTCTGGCAAAACTTTTTAAAGAACAGCACATTTTCTATTATCATGTTCATTGATGTACCTTTCATCTCTTTCTTGTGAATTTAAAAATGTGTAGTTTGGAATTCTGTGGGAAACTATTGAATTCCTTAGGATCAATGCCAAACAGAGTCAAATATTTATCCTTTTCCATAATGTTATTCTTGGGTATGGAAAGGAGTATCTTTTTAAGAAAGGAAAGTTGGCAAGGTGACTTCTTGAAGTGCAGTCCTGATTTGGCACAGAATTTCAGGCAGCAGGAATTTAAGCATCTCATATTGTGATCCTTCCTTCACAAAGACACAAGAGAACATATTTCTCTGGCAATGCTCAGCAATCCAAGCTACAGTGGGTGTCAAGTCTTTAGAAAGACCCCTTGGTAGGAATATAGGGAAATCAATGTGACCTGGCAAACAGAATCCCAGATTAAAGCATGTGATTTATTTTATTCCTATACAGTTCCTCCTAGAAATCCTCAGGCACAAAATGTTCCCAGATATTTGGCAGAAAACAAAAAGCTACACTCTTTTCAACTTCCTCTATTTCAAATAAGTAGAATATAGACAAGAAAATATAAAGATCATTTACAATTTTTTTATAATAATAATGGCGATATAAATTTTAGAGTTCTTATAATTATGATGCTAGAGGTGGCTACTTATATAAGTTCATTGTAAGAATATAACATTCATTTTTTTCCTAAGAATATGAGATAGAAGATAAGCTATATATGTATGTATGCATATGTATACATGTATACATGTATTTATGACAAAAATAGGATAAAATGTGCACATATATGTGTGTGATGCGTGTGCATTATATACATGCATGTGGTATATTTAGCATGCAGGGTGTTATAAAAACCTCTGGGTTTTTGTTTTCTGTCTTCCGCTACTCGCTTTAGTCAGGAGACATTTCTTCTACTCCTAGATGGAAACATAGGAAATCCTATGACTCTTTTGAGTGCACTCAGGAAATAGAAAAGACTACAACCACATTCAGTTGTAAATGACAATCTTGTGTCAGAAAGTTGAATTACCAGTTCACTATGTGAATCATGTTGCAGAACATGTAGGGTGTTCTCCCCCACCTTTCTCCCAACCCATTTACTAGTTTGCATACCCATCTCTCAGCTGCTGGAATGTTGTCTATAAATGACTTCCAGAAAATTCTCTCAGGATAGTTGCCCTCAGTTGACAGACGCCATATTGCTTGAAAAGTCATGACTGCCACCATGTAATTAACAAGGATTGATTACAAAGGTAAAAGAGACCAGTCCCAGGTCAGGAGGGGCTGTTTTATTGTACAATATTATGTTGCTTTCATTTCCGGCATAGCCCAGACCCAGGCTAGATTTTACCTGAAGTCATGCACTTGCTCTTCTTGTATTCTTTCCTTCTCCTTAAATTTAGTGACATTTTCGGGAGAGCCTACCTCAAAAATGTGTTTGTCTTTGAATTCTGTAAACTCAGACTCTCCTTCTAAAGGATCCAATCTGAGACAAAACAGAACAGAAAACATCTCTCTTTCAGTTGAAGATAGGGTTTCCACTTTCTACTCAAGTTAGGGTCATCTATAGGAAGATCAACTGCCTTGTGAGAAAGGGAAGTGGGTAATATTCTATTACACATCACTCTCACAATCACTCTATTTATCACTATCTGGCTATTATCAAATAATTTTCTTGCATCTATTAAAGTGAGTATAACATTTCATTTTTAAAACTAGAAATATAATCCATTGAGATTTTCTGATATTGAACTATTCATATATATCTGGAGGGGGGAAATATTTAATCATTATACTTTGGAGACTATCAAGGATGCACTCCTTTTAGGATACACCACATTCCTTCTATTTTTACTTTTTTCTTCCCCACTCTAATGTAATTTAGAATTTTAGTTTCAGAATATTAAGAGGATTTTTGTTTATTATCTTTTCATTTGGCCCTGATAATATTTTGGAGAAGAAAAACTCCAGTTCATTTATTTAGTCATCCTTATTTTTCATATTTTTGGCTTCATCTTCTGGGACTCATTTTCTTCTTGAAGTACTTCTTCCAAGAGTGTTTACAAGGTGGTTCTCTGTATGACAAACTTGGTGTTATTGAGAACATTTCCATTGGACCCTTCGTGATATTGTTTAATTCTGTCCAAGGGTGTCCTCTGTAAGGGTTTCATCCTTGGAAGTCCCATATTGTAAAAATATACTTTGCAGTTGATCTCTTAAATACTCCACAGTCTTTGACCCAATATTCAAAATATCTTATTGCTGGAGTCTCCCTGCCTAGGAGAAAGGGCTCAGGGCAAGTTCTTTGAAGACAACGCAAGCCTGGGTACTGTGTCTTTGATCTTCCAAATTGTCAGTTCCTCTTAGTGACTGAATTCTCTCCTCACTAGGGCCTTCTTGGGTATCTTTCACCCAACTCTCCTAGGCAAGTGAAGATACCAAATACATACCAGCTTCTAAATACTCTATTTATTGCTCCTCCTCTCTAGCATTGGAAAGGCGTGCAGAAGTTCTGTGCTTCCAGATGCCTTTATTAAGTTTCCCTTTAAAGATCTCCTCAGTAGTTACCCTAACACATTCCCAGTTAGAAAGATGACTCTTTGCTTTTATGATGTTTTTAAATCTTCCTTTCATATTTCTAGTGTTCTCTTCCTGAAAATCACAAACAAAATGGCTGTGACTTTAAAAGCATTATTAGAAAGTGGGAGATAATGGAAGAATGCCTTTAAATTTCTGAGGGAAAATGGATTTAATCTGAACTTTTATGTCTATCTAAGTTGCAGGCAAAATGGAGATAGTTTTCCAGGCATAGAAGGTAGGTCCCCAAAATTTTACCTCATTGTACTCTTTCTTCCAACACTACTAATTGATATATTCAAAAGAATTAAGGGAAAGTCAAAAGAGAAGAATGGTGTCCAAAAAACAGACTGTTTAATCCAACAGGGTAGTGAAGAAAATTCCCAGAATTACGATAGAGCAATCTCAAGACAACAGCAATTCATGTGTCAGAGAACAACTCATTCAAACTGGAAGTCAGAGGGTTGGGACAAACCACTTCAAAAGCATATTGTCAGAAAATAGAAGTATATGAACACATGAGGAAGTTTGTTTAAATGAGAGAACAGTTGGAGGAAGATAGTAATAAAAATATAAAATAAACCTGAGTAAAATATGATAGTAAGTCCAGGAAAAGTAAAACATAACCAGAAAAGGAAAACTAATTAAACTTCAGTACTTGAATCATTAGTAAATAGTGTAGGTAATTTGTCTTAAGTTTTTATTAAAATAAAATTACAATAATACTATTTCAGAAGAACAGGAACAGGAAGTATCCTTTTTTCCTTAAGTTTTAAGTCAAAGGATAATGCCCCAAAATGAAAATGTAATAACTGGTAATACATGTATGTTACTTGGAAATAAAATTCACTTTATATAGTTCATAAAGTTTGAAAGAGTGAAATAATATTAGTATCTAGAGCAAGAAAAATAGTGAAAAATGCATTAGCAGGGAGTTTTTTTTTTACATTTTTTAAAATGACCTGTTGAGTTCTTAAATATTTACATTTCATGCATATATAAATTTATATGAATTAACTTTATAAAGTTAAATGTTAATATATGGATTTTTCCATAAGTGGTGTTGGGACAATCAATGATACATCGAAAAGATAAAAGTAAATTTTTACCTCTTATCCCCCACAAAAATAAGTTCTAAATAAATATAAAACAAACGTGTGAAATACAAAATGTTAAGTCCTTAGAAAAAAATACAGATGAGTAACTTTATGACATTGAACTAAGGCAGATTCCTAAAAGGAAGACTTGTATAAATGGAAAGGGAAAATATTAATCAATGCATATTGCATATCACAATCAAAATCTTCTATACCACAAAAAAAGTCACCAAAAGCAAAACTGAGACAAGTCACAGATTAGAAGATATTTGTAGAGTATATAATCTTTATAATATCCAGCATAGATATGGAATTCCTACAAATAAAGAAAAATGCAAAAACCTTAACAGGAGAGAAAACAGGCAAATAATATAGGAAGACAATTTGTGTAAGAAGAGATAATAAATTAGTACTTATAAGAATATGTAAGATAGACTCACTAATTATTAACTGAAGACACTGAGAAATTGCTACACACCAGTGGAGTTGGAGGGAAGCAATATAAAAGTTGACAACACATATTGCTGGAGAGAAGGTCGGGGAGGGAAATTTATGTATATTGCTTGTAATTGAGTAAATCTGTACAACTATTTTGGAATACAATGTATCAATACCTAGGAAAGCTGAAAATGTGTAAATTAACTAAACATGTAGCTACATCCTTCGGCTAAGAGAATTTATTGCACCTGTCATCAAAGAGAACTGGACAAAGGTGCTCTTTATTCTACTCTTTGAAATAGAAGGAAATAAACAATAGCCTAAATCCATCAATAAGGAAGGAATGGAGAAATAAACCATGGCTTATTCTGTCTATGCACCTGTGGAAACAAATTAACTAGACCTATACAGACACATTTAGAGACATTACTGAAGAGATAGAACACCATGATGTTGCAAAGATTCCATGTTTGTAAAATTATAAAGTACAACATAATATTATATATGTTTGTGAACATATAAAGTAAAATTCTGAAAACTTTCCTGGGAAAGCTTCCTAATAAAATTAAGAGAGTGGTGAATGTTGAGAGAGAGCGGGAAGGGTGGGAGAAGAATTATATTAGATGCCTTCACATTGCTTGGTTACTAACTTCCAAACAAAAATCATCTGAAGCAAATAGATAAAAGGGTAGGATTTGTTAATTCTAGGGAAGTGGATATGTTGGTATGTTAAACATATTTCTTGTATATTTAATATCTTCAGCAGTGGCAGAGAGGGATATGTGCCAGGTGACTATCAGAAGGTCAGCCTGTTTCTAGTCTCTCCATGAAAGACACAGTTATCTTGTCCACATCTCTTTTTTTTTTAATTGAACATTTTGTTGTTTACATCTTTATGTCTACATGTGTATATATGTGTGTGTACTACATCATTATATTCCCCAGGGATCTCCCTCCACCTTATCACCCATGAACTTTTATCTTGATTTTCTTATGCTCTTCCAAGCCCTAATTTTTCCTTTCCTCTGCCCCCTCCCTAGTTGCTTGTTCCAGTTCCACTGTTAGCTTATTTTGACTTTTTCTTGGCCTTTTGTTTATTATTCCTATTTTCCATCTATAGGTGAGATCATCTGATATCTGTCTTGTATTTCTGACTTATTTCTGCTAATATGATTCCTTCTAGGTCCATCCATGTTATCACAAATGTATCATGGTTGTCTTTTTTGATTACAGAAAATACTCCATTGTATAAATATACCAATTTTTTAACCATTCATCACTTTTGGTTGCCTGTGTTTCATAACATTGCTCATTTCATAATGTGTAGGTGAAAGATATCAATATTTTTTTCTGCCTGTTTCAGTGTTTAGAAGATGACTAAATGAAATTATATATAAATAATATATATGTAAAATTATATATGTATGTATATATATATATATATATAAAGTGGCTTGGAAAACAAGAGTCACATAAACAAAGAATTATTCAAATTAAGGGACTTTGAGTCAAATTACCTGTGTCCTTAGTTTGCATGTTGACATGTAAAAAATAAATATTTATAAAAAATATTGCTACTTCAGTGAGATAATATCAACATATGTATATCTTTACTATGGGTCTTATTTTACTGTCTTGTTTCTGCAGAATTAATAGGTATCCCATCTGGTCCTTGGTGGCCTGACAAGGAGAGGGAGAGAATTGGATCCCATCATTCTCTCCAATGCTAGCAACTAAATACTTTTTAAGAATCTAAAAGACATAACGATCTAATTGTCACAAAAACAGCCAGATTTACCAGGAACTGCTAGGGGAAATTGCTTGTTTTAGGAAATGTCAGTTTAGTTAACTGAAAGGTACTCCTCTCAATTTTGCTCTTCTTGATAAATGAACTCTCCAGAAAACATTTGTTAGATAGAAGCAATTAAGGCTGAGGTTCTATCCTCTCTCAACTAATTAATCATAGCAAATGAGCCTGTAATGTGCATCACAACAAAAGAGTTTTGGATTCTGGATGTTAGTATTCCATTGCAATGGGCTATTAAAATTAAGTAAGTAACATATGAACATAAAGAGCACTGTAATTTATCAAAATAAATTCTTATTCTTAAACAGATGTGCTCTTTATATGGAAGGATTGAGAGCAAAGAATGACATGGCAGAGGTGAGGACAGAAAAAAGAGGAAGAGACAAGTCAAACATGAGCTCCACAAATTATCATTTTCAGTAATATAATACCAACCTACTAGCCAGCTTGTCATATGGCCAACTGGTTGCCATTCCACCAGATCCTGCACCTTTTTCAACATTTCCTGGACCTGCACAATGCAGCGTTGGCCTTTCTTTTTTGAGATCACAGGTTCCTTTACCATCCTTGCCTCAAATGTCTAGCTGAACCCGGATCAAAGTGTGACTAACACAAGCTCTTTAGTAAAGTCTCTGCTTTTAATGAAACTTTAAAGGCAATTAGTGACTCATTGAGTCAATAAATAGACTTTGCACATCTGGGGAAGAGTTAAAATGTGGCTTACTGTCAATGAAAGAGCTAAGGGCCCAAGTCCAACTGTGAATTATCTAAGAGACAATTATGTGAAACTTTAGAGCCCTGTTTTGTTTTGCTTTTTGTTTGTTTGTCTGATTGTTTTTGCTGTTGTTTATTTTTAATCAAAAGTCAATATGTCTTCCAGGTAGCAGTATCTACTAACACCTCAAGCTATTAACTGAAGAACTTTGGTGTAAATTAAGCAGATCTTTATCTCTGTCTCCTTGAAGCACAAATACGCTCTGCCTAGGTACCCCAGGCCATTCTGGAAGGAAAAGAGAAGCAGGAGTGATGGAGAGCAGATCTGGAGCTTGAAGACAGGTCTGTCAGCTATCCTTCTTTAGGGACTCTTCTTTCTTATTTATTATTTGCATCACATTTCTTATTTATTATTTTTATCAAGTACAAAGAACACATAACTAGGGATTTCTACTCCAGAATGGAAAAGAGGGTGGAATAATTTTCTCAAAATATTTCTGAAACAAATGTTGCTTAGAGGCAGAGTGAAGTGTACAAGTTTGACAAACTAAAAGAGATTTTAGAGGCAAGGACAAGCAACAGGGAAAGAGAATTCATCAACTCCCTTCCTTTTGTTTGTTGTCACACCCATAATTTCTAGAAGATAATGACTGAAAACAGACACACTCATACACACAAACCCTATGAGCAAGGCAAATAAATTTGTCCTATATTAGGGCAATTTAATAATGACTGAAATTGTATTTGAATACATTTTTTGATGTCTGTTTCAAAATACATTTTACCTTCAAATTTGTGATGATTCTGGCATGAGAAGTAAATTTACATACAACGTTCAGAAGCAATGCTCTTGATAAATAATTGATACAGTCCAGTGTCAAGATTGAACTGTAAAATTGAAGTTCAAATTCATGTCTTCTTTCACAACTTCCTTTCTATCTCCTTTTTCTATGTAGAATCTACATCAGTTCTTTCTAAGATGTCAGATGGCAAAATCTTCAAGTGAAACTCTCCTACATTCACATGTTTTTTTGTTTGTTCTTACTGCGGAAACATTGATTGATTCAAGGCACAGAATCACACATCCTCAGATGTACCTCACCAATTGAAGCCACCACAAAAGTACCATGAGACCTTCACCACAGTTTGTTGTGCCCCTCCAATTATTGATATCTCTCCCTACTCCCATCTTGTAATCTCAATTTCAAAGTCATATTTCTAGGGTTTGTTAATGGCTTGGTTATGTCTGAACCTTGGTTGTATTTTTAAAAGTCTACTTGATACAGGGGTAGTGACATAGTTGAAAATTGTATTGGGTGTCATACTGCCCAAGTGGGTGGGGTTTGAGAGAAAGACCCACAGGAAGAGTAAAAGGCACATAAAAAGAGGAGTGATAGGAAGGGGAGATGAGGATGGCAGACTGATGGAACGAGCCCATGCGGCCTGGCCTGGGGAAGCCCCCTGAAAGAGTGAGCTGGTGGTGGCGAGGAGTCCTGGTGAGAGAGTGACTGGCAGAGAAGTACCCGATGTGGAGTTGGATGCCAGAATGGCAGGATGGGGGTGGCCGGGGGTGACCAGGGGCTGCTGAGGGCAGGCCTGGTGAATGTGGCCAGACACTGCCAAAGGCAGGCTTGGTAAAGGAAGCGCATGTGCAGCTGGTGCCTGGTGATAGCCAGGGATTTGAAGGACTGATTTTTGCATCAGCATTTGTTGGAAAAGTTTGAAGAGCCTTGCAGAAGTGGAGCAGCTTGTAAAGATGAAGAGAGAAGAAGCTAAGAGAGATGTAAAAAGACTGGACTTTGAAGTGCGTTTGCCTCAGGTTTGAAAGGGCAAAGAGGCACCATGTTGGATAGGTGTTTGGGACTTTTGAACTAAACAGTGCTTGGGGTAAAATAACTGACCACTGGTGGCATTAAGGACTTTCTGCTTTCCTGGTTAATTTTCCTTGAAAATAAAACCCTGTTGTTTAAATTGCATTGTGACTGTAGCAACTGCTGTGTGCATAAGTGGTAAGAAACTGGTATGAAGCAAAAGTCACATCTTTAAAATGCCACTTTTTTCCTGTGGTTTGTTGGTTGGAGGCTTCTACCCATTTTGACTCAATTTCATACTCATAACCAGTCTTCAGAACTCAGAGAATTAAAGCAATAATGCAAGAGTGACCTGCACAGGAATGAGGTGAAAGGTGGTCAAACCTCAAAGTCCTCTCACTGGTTCATTTATGACTCAGTCAATTCAGAAGACAAATAAGCAAGAATACATTTAAAGAAAGATCTATATTGTGTTCATGCTCATCCAGTGAAGTAAAGGATTCAAAGTTTTTAATTCAAACTGCCCCTTGAATTAAACATTTTCATAAGAATAGTCCCTGCATAGAAAAATATCTAAGTAAGTGATTTGGGAAAATTTCATCAGTTTAAATCCTATTGATGTCTCAAAGGACATCATTAGAAGTTTCTGTCATTAATATATGACTAATTAAATATTTTTCTCAACTTTTCATAAACTTTTCTTGCTTATTGATAGGCAATAAATCCACTGTGTATTAGTTTAGGACCAAAAACTGAAGATACAGCCAGACTATCTTGTGTGTTATATTTCTGCAACTCTACAGTTCTTCAGCCTTTCTTTTCTTGGGCGTCACATTGCCCACATGCTTCATGGGCATTGAGAAAACAGTAACTCACTGAAAAAAGTTCAGAATGCTCTCGTGTCTGTTAGTTTTGTGAGTTTATCCTGCTCACCTGAGGAACTTCTCCGAAGTTGCATCACTGCCCTTCACAGAACAGCTTGGCAGCCTTGAATTCCGATTATCCAGAGGCCTCTTAAACAATAGCTCATTTGATTTAAGTCAAATTTATCAATGTCATGTCAACTTTAAAAGAGTATTCTCATTTAGAAAGCAAACTCCATCAGGATATGTTCTTTTCTAGACTTTTTCTTTCATCACCAAAGCTGACTGTCTTTAAGAAAGCTAGAATTGACATAAAATATTTGACCTCACCTAAAGACCTATCAGTTATTCAAATTCCAAATGACTATGCATCATTTCCTTGAATCTGTTCACATTTATTACATATTAAATTATTTGATTACAGTGAAATCTTCCTCTGCTTTGAGAGATAAAGTTATTTCCTTTACTGTCAGCTAATTGGACCAATTAAAAACACAATTGTATTAGGGAGCCTAGAGGAGCAAATTTGATTTCTCTATGACATTGTAATAGCCAAAAAAAAAAAAAAAAAAGTTGTGAAGATGCTAGTGAAAAATAGGATGGCAAATTTGTCAATGTTATTAAAATAGCCATATTAAAACAAGCAGTAAAATTATTTGTTGATCGTCAAAAACTTGAGAATTCAACCTCAATAGTCACCAAGGAAATGCAAGTTAAAACCCAAATGGGATCCCATACATATGTTAGAACAACTAAAGTGAAAAAAAGAAAAATCCAATATTGCTGGTGTTGGGAGAATCAATACAAAGAGTTTGGAAATCTGTCTGGCATTATCTATTTAAAATGAATGCACATGTGTGCTGTTACTCAATAACCTGCTTTTTAGGAATATTCCTAATAGGATATACATTCACTTGTCTGTACCAAATTATTCATAACAGTAACTATAGTAACTTCAAACTAAAAACTACCCAGACACCCATCAATACTTGAATGAAGAAATATACTTAGGTTAACACAATGGAAAACTCCACAGCTATGAAAGTAAACAATTTACAACTAAACATAACAATACGAGTTTCACAATGTACTGAAACCATCCCATCCAGGCAGGTTCATCATCCATTCTAGCAGCTAAAGAAGAATGTCAGAGCCCTTGGTGGATTTTACAAGCTTTAATGCTCTCTCAGGGAACCAGGCAGGCCCACCAGTCAGGCTAGGCAGTAGGGGAAGGAGGTCTGGGAAGCAGGCAAGCCCCCAGGCCCCTAGGAATCTTCATGTACTTCCTCTGGCCTCTCTGGTGTTCTCCCATTCTCTTTTCTCCCTTGTTCTCTCCTTTCTCTGCCCCAGGGTGATGTTGCCCTTTTAACCTCTTCTCCTAGGCCCAGGTGAGCCCACTCACACATATGCACACCCAAGGGCACAGGTGTGTACAACCATGGGGAGGGTACAATACCACAGGTGCTGGTCACAGAGGCTAATGGTGGAAAAAGCATGACCAACTCATTTACCTTGCACACACAGTGTTCAGTGATAGAAGCCAGACACAAAAGTAAACACACTGTATGATTCCACTCTAGAAAGATGGAAGAACTAATTTATGCCAGGTTTATGTCATTTGTTATAAAAGTGTGAAGAGAAAGTGTCCAAAGGATAGGAATATCCATCATGTTTTTTTGGCTTTCTCTTTCTTCAGCAGAGGGCCCGATACCAAGCACTACGCATTTATATAAAAGCACATATGAAACCAGGGACACACTTGATGGTGCAAGCAGGGAAGCGTATTGTACTGCTGCTGCCACAAACACAGAAACCCTGTGCCCTTGATGACCAGAGGTTTGTTTTTTTTTTTTTAAGTTTTTCCCATTTACAGTCTCATTAAAGTACAAAAGCTACCTTGTTCAAGGCTATGGTAAGAAACTGAAACCTTTTAGAAGTGGTGAATGGAATGGATTGGGGAGGTGGAGTAGACAGGCAAGGCATTAGCAAAGGGCAATATAAAAGTATAGTGTACTTCTTTAAAGAGTTTCCCAACACCTATTATAGATATTTACATCATACATACTGGAAGAAATTGAAGATGTATATTTCACTGTTTCCTTTTGATTTTTTTAAATTCTGCACAGACTACCTGTAGGCTCAGAAGATATAAACAGATGGTTGGTGCTGCCACAATTGAATACAATTTGCTATGAAGACAACTCAGAACGTATTCAGTGAGATACAGGATAGGTAATTGTGCTGGGTAACAAGCAGCGAGAGGTACACAAACATGGTTAAATGAAGAGTATTCTTCCTTGATCAAATAATTTTTTTTCTGATTTTTTTTCCTTTTTGCTATTCCCCTAAGTCCTATGGCAGGAACTCTTCTATCTTTGTGTCTTCTGGGTAGGCATCAACATGAAGGTTCTTAAGAAATGCTTTTGAATGGAAAAATGTCAATATCAAAATTAAAAATTCACCCTAAATTTCTCTCCTCTACCAAAATTTCTTGCTTCCACCCATCACATAAATCTTCTCAGGGCCCTTGCACATCACTTTCAACACTCACCTAATTTGTGTCCTGGGTTCAAACACTTTAGGAGCAATAGAATTCTGGATAGATGAAGAGAGCCAATCAATGAGGGCTGAGGTTCTTGGCCTTTCCTGCATTGGAGTCACTTGGGAAACATACTGATGATCAGTTGCTACCTTCAGAAATTCACACTGAGGTAGACCAAAAGGTTTTCCTTGTGAACTGCTGGCAGCTGGATTTCTAAAAGCACAATATTTAGTCAAGATATATTCAGGACTGAGAATCACTGCCTGATAGAGGAATACATACACACTAAATGCAAGGAAGAACTGTGAATAAAAGGAATGTAGGTGCAAGGGTACTAAATGCAAATTCTCAGCAGGTGGAGGCATAAAACCAAGGCATAGGGTGAGGAAAGAACAAGTTCAGCAGAGGTTCTATAATTGATCAGTACTTGGGCTTTAATGAAAAGAACCTTGAAGAAGCTGACAACTGCCAGGCATCCCTCTACTCAGTCCTAAGCAGCAACTAACAAGTAAGCTGCTGAAGGTTCTTTTCAAGGTACTATTGCCCAATGTTGATCTGATGAAGAGAGTAAATAGTAAAGATATAGAATATGATTCTTGGCATATGAAAATTGAGGAGACCAAAGTGAAGACAATCTATTTTGCACCCATACAATGGCTTCAACAACCTCCAACACCATCTTTCAACATCACATTCCAGCAACATACTCCCAATACCACATTCTAACACCACAGTCCCCTTCACACCAGACACTAACACCATATTTCATACATCATACTCCATCACTACACTATAGTACAACACCATATTCCTCCATTGTATCCCAACATATTCGAATGCCATACTTCCAACTCTACACTCTGACACCACACTCCAATACAACATTATACTCTAACACCATATTCCATATCACATTCCAATGCCATACTCCCGACACCACACTCTGACACAACCCTCCAACACGACACCATACTCTAACACCATATTCCAACACCATATTCCAACATCACATTCTAATGCCATACTCCCAACATCACACTCTGACACCACACTCCCCCACCACCATACAATAACACTGTATTTTAACACCATATTCTGACATCATACTCTTGCCTGTTAGGTGTGTTAATTCTGTGCTCCACCTCTCATACATTCTCTTCTGACTCTCCCGCCATTCTCTTTGCAACTATATTCTTTCACACTACAGTAATTTTATGGGAGTAGTTTGGTGGTTTTCATTATTGCTTTGTAATGAATTTAGGTTCTAACTCTCCACAGTGTGAGCTCTACTTCCTCAAGAGAACACCAATTGCAGGAATTAGAATGAAAGAGACCTAAGTTTGTATGCAGATATATATGTGGATTTTATTAGTCATAAGACCCTGGTCAACTGGTGCTCTGAGTTTCAGTTATTTTCAATCTATAAAATGAAGAAAATAATATCTACTTTTTAAGGTTTGGTGCGGGTAAAATAAGATCATGAAAAAGAATGTGCCTGACAAGTTGAAGATGCACAACAGATAGAGTTTCCTCCTATCTTCAGAGCTACACTGCTCAATATGGTAATCACGAGCTAGCCACATGGAATTATTTAAATTTGTATTATTTGAAAATATTTAAAATTAGAAATGCAATTCCTAGTCATGTGTCAGTAGCTCAATAGCAGCATGTGTTCAGTGTGCACACACACACACACACAAACACCTTACTGAACATCATATATCATGGATCATTTTCATGACTGCAGAAAGTTCTACTGGACATTCAACTACATCACCAGGGCCTGATTAAATATAGTCACAAAAAAAAACAGAAAACCTCCATGGAACAAGCATACTGTCAAGGCAGTAAGGTGTATGGTCAAATCTTTTTATCAGAATGTTCCATGTATAACATACCTGCCTCCTCTTGGTATCTGATTCCAGGAATAAAGGGATAAAAAAAGAAGATGCTGAGGAATCTGAAAATAAGCCGGACTTACTCAGCAGTTTTGCCAAGACTGGGAAGGTTATGTTAGTCTTTGGCTCAGCATAAGCAAATAAAGCTATCTAAGGTTGTCAAACAAAGGCATATTTGTCATTAATTTTATTTATTAATCACACACAGCTTCTAGACAGTACCTTGGTCAACTATGCATCCATTCCCTAGCACACAGGACTAAATTAAGCCACATGACAGAGTCACAGGTCAAAGAATTTTTGGAGAACATCTTAACCCATCATCTCAGACTTTGAAGTCTGCTTTTATTTTAGTGGCTGCAGCAGGTGAAGGCAGTCTGCCAATGACTGTCACCTGAAGCCCACAGTCTCTGGGTCACTAGTTCAGGTCATGACTTGTTTAAATGAGAAAAACAAGAGCATGATGGGTCAGAGGGTGTGATCGAGGCTATTGTGTAGAACATGACTACACAGGGCATCATTTACAAACTTATGACAGATTTCTGTATTTTTGCTGACAATTTCCAAAGTAATAATGATCACCCTAAACAATAAGGGGATTTTCCAACTTTCTTAAAGGTATTGTAAACATTAAACCCAGGAATGATGAGGTAGACCAAAATGATGAGGGTAGAGAAAACATACATAGATGTCAAAATCCTTCATCTGTGGGTAATTCAGATTTAGAGTTCAATGTTCATGGCCATCTTTGTTGTAACAACAGCTGGAGAAATTCTGCCTTGTGATGTGCAACACTTGCTCTCTGAATTTAAGAGATTTCCAATGTGGATTTCAAGCTTTGCTTTACAATCACCTGGGAAGTTTAAGAAAGAATTCCTGTTGAAGTCTACCTAACCCAATAAATACAAAACTTTGTGGGGAGGACCTGTCACTTCACTAGTGGTTTCTACAAGTATTTGATGTGTAGCATGGAAGGTATCATTCCTCCAGTACTTGGAAAAGATGGAAAAAAGAGAAATCTGACATCCTAGGTCTGGGGCAAGCTGTTGAAATGAAAAGAAAAAAAAAACAAAAACCCCCACAACTTTTTAAATATATTCGCATAGGTCTTTCATCAGGAAGACCAAGGATAAACAGAAAACAGAAAGAAAAAGCAAAATGATCACTATGTGTGTTGAGCCATCCTATGTCTATACTACCTGTCTGTGTTGAACTTTCTGTGTTGCATCATCCTTGCCTACAATTGTAATGTAACCAATCCTCTTTGCCAATTGCAAGCATCAGGCTCACCAATATGCATAGGTTCTTTATTGGTTTTAGCAGTCACACAGACACACCAGATGGGGCAGGGCAGGCCCAGGGCAGGGCCAGAGCTGGGGAACTGAGAGGCAGGCGAGAACCCCCCTAATCCCCCAGGAATCTTTTTCTCTGGGCTCTCTCTGGTGTTCTTTTGTGCTCTCTCATGCTGGTGCTCATACTCCCTCATGCCTTCTGCACCCCTTTATCTGCACCCCTCTCTTCCTGGTCCAGGTGTGCACACTTACACATTCACAAACCCAATGGACTGCACAATTAGGTGGGGGGGGGCACAATTCTGCAGGTATTGGTCACAGGCTAATGGGAGGGAAAGCCTGATCAAATCATTTACCTTACAATCATATTTCTTATATTGAAGTGGGTCTTAAAAGTTTAGAATTGTGCTGCAATTAACAAACTTCTGGAAAGTTCCGGCTGAGCTTAAAATACTAGAATAAGCAAGGAAAAAAATGAACAAGAAAGAGAAGGTAACCAGAACTCCTTAAGAATGAAATTGACCCCTCACTGATGCCTGACTGGAGCACAGCAGTCCACAGCCTGGGCTCAGGATGAAAAGCCTCACTGTGAACTGAACACTGGCAGCATGAGCATGTAAGTGGCATAATCAAGACTATCTTCCAAATGGGTGACTTGTTTATTTAGAAGACCTGATAATTACCTCCTAAATAAATCTTGTGGGGCCTGTTCTAGCTCTTTCGGATGAGAACAGTTTGGTCATTTTACCCAGTTCCAGAGTGCTCTCTGAGTCATGGTGAGTATAACCTGGGTCATACGCAAGTCTAAGAGAGTTGAAACCTCCCCAGAGTTAAATGTGACAAGCTGATCCCTCCTTTGCTATCTCAAGAATGAGTCAGTGTTTTGCTGTCTCTTTGCCACCCCAAGTTAGTGAGAAATGTTCAAAATTCCCAGAAAAGCAGACATATTCTAATTGGTTCTTAGTAAAACACCCAGCATTGTTTAAATATATGCTGTATTTTCAAATGCACGTTTGGAGCCTAAAAATACACAACCACTTTGAATTCATCTATGGTCTACTAAAGATAGATGCTAAAAAAAAATTAGAGAGGAGAACATATTTTCTTTTACTCCTATTTCTACTCATCCAAATCCTTTATTGCTTTCAAATGCCAATTCACTTCTCATTTTTCCAACCCAAAGTCACCTCTTTCCACTCAGGATTTATATTGATTGTCTGACTCTATGTTTAGTACTTACTTATATGTTATATTATTGCACTTATAATCATTTAGCCTACCATATGGGAGTGTCTGTTTTATCTGTTCTAGCCATCTAATTTTCCCTTGGGCATAGGGCTTAGTGGGAAAATATATGATTTATAACATATAAAATTGTGCCAGTTTTATTCTATTGTTGTCTATGTGATTGTTTGCTCCTTCACAAAGGAGAACAAAATCATCTGTCAAGATATAAGATAAGCTATTCAAGTTTTCACAAGACTCAAATGACTTGAATGCTTGATTAAACATACCTTATATCAGAAACTTAGAGCATCTCCAGTCCTCCCACAGAAGTGAAGTATGTCTTTAAAGAAGATCTGTAAAAGGACAAGGAGTGCTACCAACTAAAGATAGCATGACATTGACTGTAAAACATACCTTGATTTCAAAAATGTTAAAATGTGCAAAATGTGATCTTAAAATCAATGGTAAATGGCAAGTGAAGATGACCTTTCAAAATATAGGTAAAATGTAATAAAAGTTACAGAGCACCTTCTTTAAAATATTAAAATCTTATTATAAAACAAAGAACATTTTGCCTTGAAGAGCAGTGAATCAGGGTTTTGGGGAGCAGCCTGAGGACATCAGGTGGCCTCCTTCTAGGTTCTTGTCTTCAGTGAGGAAAGAATTGAACATTGAGACCAAAGTCCCAAGGAAGCAGGAGGTTTATCAATAAGAAGAAGAAAGAACAGAAAAGCACTGTAGGACGAGCAGGGTCCTGAGTAGGTACCCCAATGTTGTGACAAGAGGACAGGAAAGTTCTCCTGTTGGGGAGGGGTCCTGAGTGGGTACCCCAATGTTGTGACAAGACGACAGGAAAGTTCTCCAGTTGGGGAGGGGTACCGAGTGGGTGGCTGTTGAGGTAATAAGAACAGTGTACTTATATTGGTACACAGGCAAGGAGTGTGGGGAGGTTGTTGGATGTCTTCATGTTGTGTTTCTTTGCCAATTGACTGGGTCTACTGGTATCTCCTAGGTTACTGAATTAGCGGAATGCTCCTACGGTACCCAGATCCAATGAGTTTTGCTCATGTTCACTGGCCTTTCTTCTCAAAACTAGCCTTGATCCATTGCTTTAGCACTGTGTTTTGTGCTGGTGTTCTGAATTTGCCATTCTGATACAGGGGTAGTGACGCAGTTGAAAATGGTATTGGACACCATAATGGCCTGGTGAGTGAGATCTAAGAGAAAGACCTGTGATAAGTGAGAAGCGTGAAAAAGAGCATAAAAAGAGGAACCAGAGATAGGAGGAGAGACCAGAATGGCAGACTGATAGAAAAGGCCCAGGATACCTGGCCAGGGGAAGTACCCTGGAAGAGTGAGCTGGCAGTGGTAAGTAGTAAAGGTGGGAGTGTGGCCAGCAAAGTAGTCGGTGTGGAGTTGGATGCCAGAATAGCAGGCTGGGGGTGACCAGGGGCGGCTGAAGTCAGTCAGGTGAATTTGGCCAGATGCTGCCGAAGGTGGGCCTGGTAAAGAAAGTGCATGGAACTGCAGCAAGGTGGCATGGAAGCTAGCTGGAAAGCTGGTACCTGGGAAAGCCAGGGATTTGAAAAGCTGAGTTTGCATCAGCATTTGTTGGAAAAGTTTGAAGAGTCTTGGAAAGTGGAGCAGCTTGGAATGCTGGAAAGAGAAGCAAAGAGAAGACAGAAAAGAAAGATTGGGCTTTGCAGGGTGCCTGCTTCAGGTTTGAAAGGGCAACGGGGCACCATCTTGGACATGTATTTGGAACTTTCAGACTAAATGGTACTTGGAGTAAAATAACTAGCCACTTGTGGCATTAAGGAGTTTTCATTTTCCTGGTTAATTTTCCTTGTAAATAATTTTCCTGTTGTTCAATTTGCTTTGTGACTTTAGCAGCTGATGTGCTCATGGGTGGTGCGAATCTAGTAAGAAGCTGGGTGGCAGAAGCACATTTTAAAAATGCTGCTTTTTCCCCTGTTGCTTGTTGGTTGGAAGCTTCTGACTTTTTGACCTGATTTCAATTCAACTGATTATTTCTCAGTCAGGCTGACAAGTAGATTTGAGGTTTGGGGCACCCTGTTTCTGACTCTCTAGACCCATTTCCAGCTTTGTCCTTCACTGGCATATCTTATACCTGCCTCTGAGACTCTGAACACCAGAAAGGATGCTCTATCATGATGGGGGCTGGTGACTGCTACTAACATACCAAGCACCCACTACATTCCCAGAGAGCAAACTGTCTAAAAATAAACAAACAAACAAATAATGGTAATAAAAGATACCCTGTCATGTCTCTTGTTACAAGAGTACATGAAAGTTACAAATGCTGAACTGAAAGAATTCATTAACACAGGTTCATGTTGAAGAAAACAACAAGACTAAATTGAATAAATATTATATGTTGCTTATATCTCAAAAGAGATTTGAGCCTCCCCACCCCCACAAGTGAGTTTGCTGGGATATTATTCGGTATATTCGACAGTATATTTACAAACAAGTCTATACCAATCTATCAGTTGCTGGAATCTTTCTCCTCTTCACCATATTCTACAAAGCTGTGTCGGTTTTTTTATACCAGGTTATATGAAATGTTTCACATGTTTTGTATTATGGTTGGTTGTGTACATGCCAGTAGAGGGCAGGGAGCCTGAGATGAGCACTGCTGTATTTCTCTGGGTTCCTCACACAGAACCTTCCACATGGTGAGTAAGCTCTCTGAGAACTGAGAACAACTGGTCAAAGAACTGATGAGAGGAAAGGGAGTGTTATCATGTAGTTCTGGGGCCATTAACTATTTATTCAAGCATGAAAATGGTAGCCTTGCAGAGGATTCTTAGGAGAAGGCACAGAAAGAGTGCATCTTGTCTTCCCCACTTACTGTCAACTATGGAATCAAAAGTCAAAGCATACACTCTTTTCTTGTCAACTGGAGTCAGCATTGACAGCAATTAATTTTACCTTTTGTCTTTTTTATCTCTCTCAAGATACCCAAAACATCTTTAACTATGAAGTAGAATCTAATATTCTAATATGCCTGGTGGCAATCCTCCTCCCTACACAATCCTCCCCCCCCCCTTTTTTTATTTCTTTAATTCTGGTGGCTGTTTAACCATCCTAATATTTCTGTGTCATTGACAATGTACCCACTTAGAACCAACAGCTCTAGGTGCCCCTCTACACAGGCAGTATTAAATTTGAGGCATAGGAAGCCATGAACCTAGGATTCCTCTAAAGTTAGATAAGAAATTAATTTTATCCTTTTTCTGACATTCTCTTCTTCATTAAGACCCACATCTGAGTATGATGAGAAACAGACCCAAGGTAGCAACTCCTACCTTCCACCACTTTGTGAGCACCCCTTTGGGCAGTGCTGCAGAGGCTATAGCTGTGGCCCCTTCTGCCCCTTAGTCAGTCAGGTGACATAGGAGGCCTGTCCTGGGAATTCACAATGTAAAAGGAAACAGCTTTGCACAGACCTGAAGCATGTGTCTTGCTGGGTCAGAAGCCATCATCTGCCTTTTTTCTTAAATCAATCAAACAAGCAGCAAGTACTGCATTCCTGCCCCCCCCATTCCTGGTTCTGGTTCCTGCAAGGAAATACCACAGAATATTTAGACCAAATAATAGCAGAAAAAGAACAAAAAGTTTATGTATATATGTTTTAACATTACCCCTAGCTTTAGAAAATGAAGCAGCTGGTTCTATATTCAAATAATATCTTCTGAAGCAAGAAAAAAAGAACCATTACATGAACTGGTTAAATAACCCATTAGTTGCTTAAGATCAGGAAAATGTCTTGTTCATGTTGACTTCATCATCTGATATGATACTCATTATATCCAAGCGTGATCGCTGGGTGAATAAATTAAAATCTTACATGAAGATAAAAGTCAGTCAAACAGAACTGTCCTTAAAACTTAGAGGCGTCAAAACTTCCATCTAAAACACAACTGAAAATCTGAGCTGGAGTCATTTTGTTTTGCTGTTATAGCCCAAGTTCATTGGCCAGGAATTCAGGCTGAAGCCAAATGGTCACATATAAAGACCAGACTTGCCTTGGTTTAAGATGGAAAGATAGGAGTACCCCCTACAGGATGATGACCAGGAGCCTCCAATGGATCCTGTCTCCAGAAGCACAAATACACGCTGCCCAGAGAGGAGGGTCTTAAGCCTTGTTCTGAATCAGAGACGGCAGGATTTTTGGAAGAGCAGGGCCCACAGGGCTGACTGCCAACTATGCACCTATAAGTACCCAATCACTCCAGCAGTATTTCCAGAACTGTGTTCTCAGAAACAGTGTTCTGAGAGATGAGACTAGATACTGTTGATAATAGTCTGGGAAATGCTGAATGCATGTTCTATTTTGATTAGTCACAATGCCCACTTGCACCTTTTTTTTTTTTTTTTTTGAGACTAGGTCTCGCTTTGTTGCCCATGGAACCGCAGACTCATGATGCCTGGGGTAGCACAGACTCAAGTGATCCCTAACCTCAGCTTCCCAGGTAGATGGGATTACAGGAGCATGCCACCACGCCCAGTTATTTTTTGAGACTCGGTCTTGTTATTTTGGCCCCAGCAGGTCTCAAACATGTGGACTCAAGCTATTCCTACTCTTGGCCTCATTTCATAGGGCTGCGATTAAAAGCATGCACCACTGTGGCTGGTCAGTCCGCTTGCACATTTAAGTCTTTTAAAAATCTTGCTTCACTCCTGCTCCAACATCCCTCCCCTCCCCATCCAAACTGAATCCTATTTAACAGAAGGCTTGAAGTTTATTTTGCAAAAGTGTAGCACAGGACACCAGATTTGAAAAACAGTGCGCTAAAAGGGACTGGATGTAGCTCTTTCCTTACAAATTATTTGTAAGCCTAACCAAAGTATTGCCTTAAGAATAAGGCTAATAAATATTATTCACAGGAAATGAGCCTTCAACTTGTGAGAATGAAGCCAAAGGCTCAAAATTAGGCCGTGCCCTTTCCTATAAAGCAGTCCCTCACGTTGTAACATGAGGCAAACTTTGGGTTCCAAAAGTTTTAAGACTTCATGACTTCATTCAGGAATCCTAAAAACAACTCTGGTCATCATCGATTAAAAATGCAACTTCACAGTGTCCTGCAGACAGGGAGATAAAAGTTCCTTGGGCTGTTTTAGTGCCTTGCCAGTAAATATGTAAATAACATCAAGCAATGCAAACACATATGCTGAACAGAATAAAATCTGTTGTAATTACTACTCTATTGAGGAAAAGAACTCCAAGTCCCTTGTCAAATAAACAAATGATCTCCATCTTTTCTTGTTACTTTTCTCCTCTTCAATAACTTTAATAAATAAAATTGATGGTTTTGGAAAGTGTTAGGACAGCTCCTCCAAATGAAACATTCCTTCACTTAAATATCAGTTACCACAACATTCCAAACTTTGAAGCAAAAGCTCTTTCTTGCCTTCGTTTTGACAGATTATCATAAAGCAGCATCGATAAAATTCAGTCCATTAGACCTGGCTGGAGTTTTTCCCTCATACATGCGTGCTCTTTGTTTTATACTTTTTTCACCTCCTCCTTCCTCTTGCCAACCCCTATTCTACCCCATGCCTCATGAAGTTCATAGTAGGAAATGAACTTTTTAAAGATTCTTTTCATTTAACATTTTTCCTTACATCATTGTAGTGCCCATATTTCTCTTGCCACCCTATCACCTGTGACCAATCACCATATTTTTTTGTGTTTCTCCCTACCCTGAATTTTCTTAAAGATGTGATTGCTATATAAGCTATGAATAAATGCATTTAATTTCATCTAAATATGTTTACTAATATCATTGATAACAGAAATGAATAAATGTTTAATATGAGAGAGAGAAGGTGAGAAGGGACTCCAGTATTTGCAGATAAAAATTAATGTTTTATAGAGAATTCATAAAGACAGAACTAAAAAACAAAAACAATGCTTAGCTGCCCCCAAAATAAAATAAAATATTCTAGAAGTTAGATATATTCTTCCTCATATATCCATCAAAGCCTACTTTTGTAACAAAATCACTCTGAGCAAGATTTCAACCACTGGTCCAGGAGGATATTGTATGACAATGTACATACATGGCTACATGATTAACTTTTACCCTTAAGAGATAAGAAAGTAAAGATTCTTGAATTCAAGAATTACTATTTAAAGTGTAATCTTGGAAGCAGGGGCTGCAAAAGGGGGTGAAGTAAAGTGAAATAAAAGGCATAATATACCCTTCAATATACCCTTCAATATTGCAACTACCTATTAATACAGATTGCAACTACCTATTAATATCAAAGAAGAGAAAAATGAAAGCCTGGGAAGAAGAAAATTCTAAGCCAAAGGAGAAAAAAGGTGAGAAATTGAATTTCATTAATTGCTTTAATATTTAGATTAAATCTTTTATTGTGTGCATTTGTATTTTATTTCTAAAATGAGAGGCAGAATAAAGTTACCTATCGAATATCACTTAAGTCAGATTAAAAAAGAAGAAACTCTATGGGAAAAAGGTGACAGGGACAATCAGTTCATAGACATGATTTTAACAGGATATTGATACAGTTGAAAATTGCAGAGGCGCAAAAATCCCCTGGTTGATGGAGTCTGAAAGAACCGGGAAAGAAAATGGGAAGTGAGAAACGGGGGGATAAAAGTGAAGAGCAAGGAGAGGGGGAAAAAAAAAAAAAAGGAAAGGAAAGGATGGAGACAAGAATGGTGTACTGAAGGAAGAGGCCCATATGGCTTGACTGTGGAAACCCCCTGGAAGAGAGAGCTGGTATCAAGGAGCCATGGTGACCGTCAGAAGAGTAGCCAATGTGGAGAGTGTGGCACTGCAGCAAGGTGGCATAGTGAACTGGTACCTGGAGATGGCCAGGGATTTGAAAAGCTGATTTGTGCATCAGCAATTGTGGAAGAAATTTGAAAAGGCTTGGAAAAGTGGAGCAGCTAGGAACACTGGAGAAGCAAAGAGAAGACCCCGGAGAGAGACCAGACATTTGCAAAGTGCCTGTCTCAGTTTTGGAGGAGCAAAAGGGCATGTGCCTTTAGGACCTTTGGGATTGGAAATGGTGACTGTAGTAACATAACTGGCCACTTGTGGCTTTAAAAAACTTTTCATTTTCTTGGTTAATTTCCCTTTTTAATAAAACCCTATCTTTAAATTTCATTTAAATGGCAACTGTTCCACGTGGGTGAGATGAATCTGGTTAAAAAAAAAAAAAAAAAGATGGCCAGCAAAATATTCATTTTAAAAATGCCGCTTTTTTTCTATAACTTGCTAGTTAGCAGCTTCTGCCCATTTTTAGCACAATTACAAGTTGAAGAGTATGTTTATGTACAAAGCTGTTTCCAAAGTTTTGTATTTCTCCCAGAATTAGTTCAGAACTAAATCACTCTATTGACATTCAAATAAGGATTGGAAGCCATGTTAAAAAAAAAAAAAGAATTAGAGTTTATCATAGCATTTTACTAGTTTAATTACTTCTCTCCCATCCCAAATTTTTCAGAAAGATTCTGAATTTCTGTTCTGCCTTCGGAAGTGTATTTCCTAAACCCTCTATTAAAATGGTAGGGACAGGTGAAATGATAGATTATACTAAAATAGATGAAACTTTATAGCTTTCTTTTGAGATAAAAATGTGCTAACATAGCTCTTTTTAAAAATATAATGTATTCAACCATTCCTTTTTTGATGAACATTTTCTTTCTTTTAATTGCATTTTTGGTTTTTTTTTTAGTTAACCTTGGTGTACAGCACTGTATATGATTAAGAGGTATGTTCACACCTCTTCAGATGCATGTCCATGGTGCCCAAACATCATCTTCCACCATAGTCCATTGGGCCCCCTCTCCCTTTTGCTCCCTACCTACAACTCCTCTCCAATAGCCTCAATTATAGTCAGATTGCTCAGGTTTGTTTTGGTTTAGTTATTTTCTATTCCCTTGCATGGTTTCTCTGTATCGCACATATGAGTGAAATCATCCTGCATCTGTCTTTTTCCTTCTGAATTTTTTCATTTAGCATAACTCTGGATTTTAAATTTCAGATACTCAAATTAAGATGTTTCAAATACATGTAATAAAAACTAATGCAACTTTTCCCTTGAAAACTTGTTGATCTCCAAACAATTTTTATTTTCCTTTAACCTACTGTTTAGATGTTTTGTAATATTTAGTGTTTACGTACTAGGAATAGCCCCATATGCTCTTATGCACATTCTCTTTTGCAGACTCTTTGACAAGCTTAAGAGACAAAACTATTATTATTGCCATTTTTCTCATCAGAAACATAGATTTGGAAAGATTAATGATTTGCCCAAGTCACACACCCAGCAAGGAAGCTAAGCCAGTTTATAAGTTCTACTCTTTCTGACCACAACTTTCCACACACCTTATACTAAAAACAAAAAATAAAAACAAACAAACAAAAAACTGGCAAAGAGATGATCAATCAGAAGAGTAGGCATAGGCAATTTCAATCATGAATGATGAGGCACAGAGAAATATAGTGAATAAATAGGAGAACACACACTAAATAACCAGAAAATCTGATAAACATCTGTATAATTTAACACCTATACACTCTTTTCTGTATTATTCTAATTAAAAAAAAAAAAAGACAACAACCAATGAGATTCCAAGACTCTGATATCTCATTGCTTGTCTTAAGAGAGTCCATTTTACTTTCCCTGTATCAGTGGAACACTTATAATAATAGACAAAAACTGGTGTACATTTGAAACCCTGAGCAATCACATATTTATAGTTTATAGTCTACAAATTTTAGTTTTTGTAAAAATCTACTCAAATATAGGCATTATTTAACATGCCAGATTTTAGGCAACTGATTTCAAAGCCAGGGCCACATAATTAAAACAGCTGACTGAGTTAGATGGCTAGCCATCCACATTGGCAACTTTTCATAAAAACAGAAGACTCTCCTGTTTGAAATATTTTTCACCCTTGCCTGAGTGTCTTCATTACTTTTTGTGACACTGAACAGAATATTCAAGTTTGGAAATTCAAACAACACTTGAAGCTGTTCACTCTTTAGTAGCAATTGCCTTAATTTGATCACTTTACCTTCCAATATGAACAGACATTTTTAGTTCTTAAAGCCATGGTTCCAGCCCAGAGGGTTCTTGGTTAGGAATAACCTAGGACCCAGACAACAGCACATTTCCCTAGCTCCTGAGGAGACTCTGGTATGCCCTAGGACTGACAGCTACGGCCCAGACATCTCTGCCTCTTTCACAGAGAATCAACATTAAATGACCACAAATGGTTTGTATTGTTAGCCTTAGATATATTAAGCGCTCTAGTGGCAGACTATGTGAAGAGAGATTGTGACAATCACCAAATTACTTTGAAATAAGAAATGAAGTTGTGTAGGAAATGGGATAATGGAAGAAAAATGCTTTCATTTTTGATAATTTAAGAGGGAAAACATTATCAGACTTTTTTAACACAGAAAACATGATTCCATTCTCTTAAGTAATTCTTTAAACATGATTTGCTGCTTTAAAATACACATTTCTAATAGCCTATGTCTTTATCAAGTCCCTAACAGCTGGCGGATGATAGGAGTCAAACTTTAACTATTGTACTCCAGCTATTCTGACAACACTGGAATTTTAGGCTTTTAAGCACATTCAACAAATTCAAGTGCTGTTTCTTCTCATTCCATTTTACCAATAGTTCGAAATCTATAACGCATGAATGAATTTGGATGAAAAATCTGTATTTTAGGACTCTAGTTCAGAACATTAATATTACTAGAGGGTGTTAAAAACATCAAACATCACCTAACTTTCTTACAATAAGATCTCTTATGACTCAGTATGTTCAAATGTAAAGATTACCAAGAACTACCACTTAGCTCTGTCTGCTATGCAGTGCAGAGAGAATTTTTGACCTCTGTGAATCTCAATTTCTTCAGTTTCAAATGAAATTATTAATATCTATTCTACTTCCCTTGAGAATTTTGTAAGGAATTTTGTTATGATGCCTATATACTTCAAGAACTGTAAAATACAATATAAAAGTAAGTTACAAAAGCACTTTGCAAGAACAGAAACAGAACCTCATTTATTGTTGCATTTTCAATTTTCAGTACAGCTAATCTTGTCCCAAGACTGCCTACCTGCATCTATACAGATATTTCTTTTAATAAACCACCTACCCTTTTCAAAAGCAACTTTCTGCTTACCTTTGTATATACAAGCACCTCTTTTTCCTTTTTCTTCCTAATAAATCTATTCTTTTAAAATTAAAAAAAAGATATAGTACCAAGCATATAGTAGTTACTAAACAAATGAATAATAGTCACAAAATTGGTGAATAAAAGAATGGTAATGTTAAATGGAAGGCACAGAAATCACAGACTAATTATTATAAGGCAAACTCATTCCTGAGCTTTTTTCTTTGCATCATAAAGTAACTACCAACATTCTATAAAGTTTCTATTACTTTTGTCATGTAATCAATAAGCATATTTTCAGTTATATTTTTGCTACTTCCTACTTAGTGCTGATGTAATAATTATTGAAAGAGAAGCCTTAAGAGTCAGATAAAATTCTGCTAGGGTCAAATAAGAGGGGGAACCAGACACACCTTGTATTCACCCACCCATTTCTCTATGTATTCATTCTATTTCTATTTCTATTTTAGAAAGATGATTGCTGAAGAAACCAGGTATGGGAATTCAACTCTAACATGGAAATGAAGGTGAAAACAACAAAAGAAAGGGTAAACACTTTCAAATGACCTTACATTTGTTGTTATCATCCCTTGTCTGGTGCTGAGACCACTCCTTGTCTAAAGAGCCAGAGAAAGAACGGAGACCCCTCTCCAGTTGTGTGGTATTCAAAATATTTATGTAAGATGATCCTTGCTGTCAGCCATATTTGACCTATTAGGATTGGGCTTCTCTATAACCTAGATGTGTGTATTGGCTAATGTCTATGATCCAATAAATGATCTCATCTCATATCTTTTCACTTTAGAGATCAGCTTCAAGTTTTCAGTATCTAATATTAGACCCTTTGTAGAATAACTTTGTGTTTTCTTTGGTTTGATTTAGTCTTTCCCCCTGAGTACTACTGTATTCTTCCTTACCTTCCAGTGATATTTAAGAATCTTTGGACAGAAAAAGAGTTAACAACAAAGTGACTAGGTGAATTTTCATGAGCATCAAACATCCCAGAGAGGATCTGGACTCTGTAATAATTTCTTAAAATATCACTAGCACTAATCCACATAGCATCAAGAACTTAAATCACTGACTTAACACCTTCCTAAAATGACTTTACAACTCTGCCACTAAGTCACTGACTCATAGGCATTTTAGCCAGTCATGCCCTTATAAAGTTAGCTCAATGGGAGGCTGGTTTGTGGATACCTACATTTGTATGTTGCTTCCAGGACAGAGCCGAAAACAGGCCAGGAAAGAGTAGGTTTTCACTTTTCAACAGGTAGAAAGACTTGGCAAACAAGTAGGTGACTGGTTCTTGTTATGAGCTGAATAAACAAAACTCTGCCCAAGTAAGGCTGCTCTGCACTGCTCCAATTTTTTATTTAACCAGCACCATTTTTCAGAAGTGGGTCCCCACAGGCAGATGTAGCCCCATTTTATTCCTCAGGTCAGCTTCTACTTGACAGCATTGAAGCAAGGAGACAACTTCTCAGAAGGGATTATTTTATGCAGATATACTATCTACTTTATATCTAGCTTATCTTTTTTAAAAAATTGTTAAATTACCTGTTTTCATTCAAGGAGTCCATGAAATGTAGCTTTAAAACTACATTTCTTCCCCCTCACCCCTTACTTTACCTTTAACCAAATGACATAATTCAGATCCATGAGAAGTAAGTAGGAATTGCTACTAAATATTCAAAAGAGCTCCTTTAAGAAGGCAGACTAAGGAGGTAAGAACCTTGTTCCTTTGGCCTATCCAATTTTTTCTGCCTGAACTAAGAACATAATGACTGCAGATCCATTGCCACCTCTAGATCTGAGTGATGAAAACAACACCCTCAGAATGGCAGAGAAGAATCCAGTAAGTCCGGGGTCTCAGAGGAATTTCCTGAGACACCACATTGCTGTTTCTGACATGTTAATAGCAGGATTTCTCTAATGTAAGATAAAAACCTTTTTCATCTAAGCTTCTTGTCTATGGTCTGTGTTAATTGAGCTAATGATAATTTCTAACTGAAAAAAGTTCAGCTCCAAAAGTCATCAATCAGAAAGCAAGAAGACTTCTTGAAACCATGTCATTTGAGAGAGAGTAAAGGCAGAGAACCCATAGGAAATAAGCATATTCAAATAGGGGACACTGATATATACCGAGCCACAGAAGCCAAAACAGGATGAGTAAAAGCAAAAGCAGTAGATTTAAGTCCAACCTAAGAGATCTTTCTAATAATCAGAACTGGTTCCTCATCATAGTCACTGTCATGGAAAGTTTCAGGTATTAGGATAAATGTCTGCTCCATGGGAATATGGCAGAGGATAAATCATCACATAAGGCAGTCGGAAAGAGTGACATTTACTTAAGTTTCCACACCCGAGAGTCTATGAACCTATGAGTTCCTAGTGCATAATACCCACTTCTCTTTAATACAACAAATATTTATTGAGTTCCTGTGAAGTGGATTTTATTGCTTTGCTTTGTTTATTGTGCTTAATCCACCTAAGTTTTACGTCACTTGGAGGCCTCATTTAAAGATGACTGACTTTATTTAAGTTTGAAAGTGTCAGTTGTCAACTGATTACAATTTCTCAACAACCTTATGAAGAAAGTAGATTTTTATTTCCTTCTCAAAAGGAAAAAAAATGCAGTACAGAAAGTTGAAGCAATTTTTCAAAATCATAAATAAATGTAATGCCAAGATAAAATTCAACAATCAGACTCCATAATTCCTTGCTGAGCATACTATATTCTCATGCTTGTGCTACATTTAACTTCAAAAGTTGTTCCCACCCCAGGGGCCATAATAATTGCCTATGAATTGCAGGTGCTATAAAGCCAACTATAAATTATGAAGGCAGATGTCTTGCGTATTTTTAATATTTCCTTACCAATGTTGCTTTTTTTTAATAGTCCATGTTATTATATCATTGTCTCTAAATATCAGCCTGTGAAAAAGAAATCTGGGATAAACTGTGTTTAAATAACATATGGCAGCTATTGACAAAGGTCAATATCGGGGATAAACTGGTGAGGCCAACCTCTCTGCACAGTGACAGTTACCTTTACAAGACTAGGAAGTCCCAGCAGGCATCTGAAATTTCTCCCACCAATTAATGAGTGAAAACCCATGAGTTAAAAAATCTTTGTAAACAAGTAATAAACTTTTACTATAAGCCAATGAAAATTTTAAAAAAAAATCACTGTATCCATGCAACATTGGAAAAAGAAAGCATCTCTCTTGCAAACAATCTATACTTTTAGATCATTTGTAATGCAAGAATGCAGAAATATAAAAGTCCAAAATACTATAATCTTCTCATAGTGAATAACTGCATCTGGTCTTTTTAGGATTAAATTTTGTTCCTTGTAAACCAAAATAACTGCTTAATTGTCACCTACCTCACAACACAACAAATTACACATTATTCAATTATTAACTATCTTTTTAATAGAACTCATTTCTTCATGGCATTGTCTCCCATTTTTTTACTTGTTCTCTATTGTGTCTCACAAGCTGATCAGTAATAATAAATTCAAGATCAGAACTTTGAAATCACTGGCTTCAAAAATGGGCAAATAGGGCCGGGCACGGTGGCTCGTGCCTGTAAGCTTCAGCCTATGAAGTGGCCGGGGCTAGGGAATCACGGTTCGAGTCCCACCTGGGGCCCAATGCAAGAATTAGTTCCAAAAAAATAGCTGGACGTGGTGGCACGCGCCTGTAATCCCAGTTACCTGGGAAGCTGGGGCTGGGGATTGCTTGAGTCTGTGGTACCTGGGGTTCCACAGGCAAAAATAGTGAGACCTAGTCTCAAAAAAAAAAAAAAAGGGCAAATATGCTACACATACCTCATCTCCCTTGGTACAAAAGCCTAGTGCATACCACTTCTCTCACCATGGATACCATCCTATTTACCTCAGGCTGGACTATGCTGACTGCAGGCACTGAAAACCTGATAGGTCATTAAAACAGTTTTCTTCTCTTTACATTCAGCCAATGTGCATCAAGTGATGGAGTGGTTAAATAAAATATAGTCTCAGAATGGATCTAAAAAGGATAAGGTCAAAGGAGAGAAAGAAGAGAGAAAAAGGAGTTAGGTGTAAGATTTGTAGAAATAACTAAAATAAAGGAAATCCCAGAGCACTTGATGATAGTTATCATTTCTTGCCCCTAGATTTATGGTGTTGATGGCAAAGAGCAGAAAGCCAGGAGGAAGCCCTTCCCTGTGGCCTCAAAAGGAACAGAAATCATCGATAGCTTGCTTGAATGATTATGGAGCAGACCAAGGATGGAACTACCACAGACAGAGACTGTAACTTAGATTTCCTTCTCCTGTACCTAATGCGTCTCTCTCTGGCTTGGCAGTCTGCACTACCAACAGCTTGCTCAGAAAAGGAAGCCAGGAAAGTGCAGGTTTTCTTTGGAGCTACTGGGCATTCATATTTCTTTACTCCATACAATAACCCTGAAGGTACTATTCTTTGCTCTGGTTATCAGCACAGAAAAGAGCTGTATTTTCCTAAGCTACCAAGCAGCCAAGGGTTTATGTAGCTATGCCAGCTGCCAAGTGATTTTCTGGGGGGTGAAATAAAATGACAGGAAGGAGAAAAGTAAAACCCCCTTCCTGCTACAACCCAGGACACAATATTGCTGATATCCTGAGAAAGAAAGAAAAAAAAAAATCTGTGTTTTGACTGTGTTTGCTCTTATTCTGAAGGAGCACTGTACAGCCTTGCTCTCCTGAGTGTGTTAAATACACTCAAACTACATGTGGAAAACGCTCACTCCAAGTTTTATGCTCAGTTATTCAGAACTAAACACTCCAACTCCGAGTTCTCTGAAACACAGCCATACACTAGTAAACAAAGTAAACAAATAAACAAAACCCTCTGGGCAGACAGAAAAAACACCATGACGTTCATTTTCGAAAGCTGGGCAGTGACTCCCAGGAGACACTCTCAGATCTTTGCCCGGAATCTAGCTAACTCTAATTAAGACATCGTTCTGAGCAGTCTGGCTATTTCATGCTGTAGCCCACAAAGTTTATAAACAGAAATGAAGGGATGCCCGCTGCCTAGGCAGACACTGCCTGCTCTGCAGATACAGCCAGTCTACAAAGAAGTCACTCACACGCCACACCAGGTCCACCAAAACTAGTCACAATGCCACCAAATGAAGCTGCAGGAGAAAATCCTTATCTGACTCCACCATGCCAATCATGTATCGCCTAGCACTGTAAAATAAAACATTTGTAAGGACAACTCTGAATCACCAAGAAAAACACAGATGTTATGAATTTTGTTTCAGAAAAGCAAAGGCATTGTATGTAGGACATTTTAAAAACAGTTTGTCACTTTTAAAGGTGAAATTCCATTTTCTGGAAGCTCAACCAATTACTGAAATCACTATACATCAATACTTAAGATAACACTTTACTAGCAGACTAATATTTCACCAGGGCAAAGCTGAATCAGAACATGGGAAGGTGGATGGAAGATACCAAATTCAGATAACTGCACAGTTAGGCTGGCAACCTATGAAATGCAAGTGGAGTCTTAAAAAGAAAAAAAAAAAAAAGAAAAAAAGGTAGATTACTGAGACACTTGCCTCAAATAGAGGCCTTACTCTTCCAGAAATATGGGTGTTTGTCTTTGGGTCAAACACAACACCAGCTGTGCTGAGGAAGGAGGGGGGTGGGTCGACACTGCTTTACAAGACACCTGGAATGGTTGGGTCAGAATCCTAACTGGTCTTCAGATTACATATTAAAACGGTGGATTTCCAGGACCCATTATTGGATGTGCAGGTTTGAAAAGTTTGGCTGGGACCCTGGAGTCTGCATTTTTTAAAACCCAGCCAGGTTGTAACCACTGACCTGGAATGCTGTGGTTTGGGGAGTTGCTCTGCTCACAGTTTGGCCTTCTCAGTTCAGCCTCCTCTACTTTGAGGATTCTCTTATAAACAAAGGACAGTGGATGCTGCTTCTGGGATATCCTCATGTCCAGTCTGGTCCCCACTGTGGACAGTCAGGTTTCACATCCTCCACAAATGGTCCAAAGAGTCTCCAAGTGTGCATCCTAAGGAGTTCAGAGACAGTAAGACAGGAGAAACATAAAACTAATAAATTTTTTTTTCTGTTACAAGGCAACTGATCTTCATCTACACCAAAAAAAACCTTTGAAATAATTTTTAAAAAGGGACTGAATATTTTACTATATCAAATCAGTTATGAGAAAAACAAAGTTATGTTTTATTTTAGCTTCTTCAGGAAGCTGACACTGGTGGTTGGAATGTTCCAGCTCTAACCACTTTGAAATCTTCTGCCACTCTATTTAGTACTAGTAAAAGCCCACACTTATGTATTGCTTAGACTGTTTTGTCCTAAATCATTTATTCCAGCACTCCTACTCTCTATCTGGCTTCATTCTTTTTATCAGTTTAATTTTCCACCAAAAACTCTGCAGTTTCCCTAGTTGCAGATTTTTCAAATACCACATCACATAGGTCAAGTCTATAAAATAAGGTGAATCACTAGTCATAAATTTGAATATGTAAAACTTTATAGTACAGGTAGATCCATAATCTGCTTATGCTTCTTTGGCATTTCAGCTGCCAGAGTGCCTCCTTGTTACCTTTATGGGTTTTTTTCCATTACATGGAAAGCAAACATTGATATCTCTGAGCACACAGAACATTTCTTCTGCACAAACTAAGCCAATTCTGCTGTCAACAGGGCAACTTGTTTAACCTCTTCCCTTCTAGTGCTGAATAGGGATAGTATACAACAGAAGACTATGGAGAGTGGAAAGATAAAAATGTATAGTTTTCTATACCTCCTTACAAAAATCCCTATTATGAACATTAAAAGCACAAGGGTAAAATGTTTGCCAGCATTGGTCACAGAGGCTGTAAGTTTTTGCACAATCATTAGATTCTAGCTCCTCAGGGGGTGAGATTGTGCTGTTTTTCACTAGTCTATACATGGACATGTAAAACTTTAACAGCATTTTGGCATACTGGGTACTCTATAAACTTTCTAGAAGTTTCCAGCTTTCTTTGCCAAGTGACACCCTTTATATCTTTACTTCTTCACAATTCCCTATAATTAAGTGAACTAAAGCTCTCTGAAAGTGTGAGCAGCTCCAAAACATAGTAGTATGAATATATGTTAAGTGAGTAGAATAAATTGGAATTCAGGGAACAAGAAGAAATATGATTTTTCTAGAGTCAATTGGGTCAACTGATTTAAAGCGTGAATGGATTATCTGAACAAAAACGGACAGTAGTGACAAGAGGAAGGTGGTTGCTGAAGAGAAAGAGGATGAAGGGTGGAGAGGACACCCGATTGGTGGGTGGCAGGTAGTGACTAGACATTTGTAGTGGGAGTGGTTGATATTACAAGTGAATGCTGAGGAAGAAACTATATCTGATACCTTTATGAACTTGTAAGAAGTTACCTTAATTTAAAAAGGGTAGGGATAGTTATTATCCATGACTTGACTTAATCTAAATAATCTACCAAGTCTGGCTCCTACATGCTATTTGTCATCCCCAAAGTGGATGCTGTTAAAACATATCCCAGAAGCTATATCTACAAACACTCATGGAAACCCAACCCACAAAGTCACTCAGTCAATATTTGATGAAGGAATGAATAAACACCATTTAAAAATTTCAGTTTAACATACCAAGAAACAAAGATTTTCACAATTTAAGAAAATTAAAATGTATTGCTGCAGAAAGCATGCAAGCTTTATATTGGACAGAATTGGACTAGCGTTCTACTTAGCTGTTAACGAATGAACAAACTTGAGCTATCCCACTCCCCACTATTTAGGGATAGTACTATTTGCAGACTTGCTGTAAAGATCAAAGTAATATCTGTCTCTAGCACAGTATTTGGCATGTATGATTTTGATGATGATGATTATGATGATGATGATGATGATGATGATGATGATGAATTTTCTTGAGGACTATGGTTATGTGCACAACTTTTCATTTCTGAGAACAACAGAGCACCCTATTCAGGAGTAATGAGAGAACATACTTCAAAATAAAACTTAATTGATTTATAAAGTTTTAAATATTACTTTATTCAATGTTTTGGAGCTTTACTGAGTGCTTTCCTTTACCCATCAAGACCACTGGATTGCAAGAAACAGAAAGGTGGGTCAAAATGAATGTATTAGAAGGATTTAGACTAGCTTATAGAAATGGGGGAAATGTTTTATAATCAGACCTCAGAAGACAGAACCAGCGTACTTTGGGGATCCAGATAAAGGAAGTGTGTGTCTTAGGGCAGGTACACAGAATGTTCCAAATTTAACCACTTTTGAATCATCTGTCTTTCTATTTAATAACAATAAAAATTCACATTTATGTACTGCTTGCTCTATGTCAGTAATGTAACTAAGTATTCTGTTTGTATTAACTCACAACAGTTCTAGAAGGTAGGCAAATCTCAGGAAAAAAGCAATATCTCATATACAGTTGGAATTGTGTTTCCATGACCTGGGTAAAGGGGTATCTCAGTCAACAGCCCTACCAATATAGGGTGAATAAGTCAAAGCCAGAGTAATTTTACTAAAAGAAGAGTTAATATAGCTGGACACACAAATCCACAGATGTCCACTACATTTGATAAAACCCATATGCCTGGCTCTTGAAGGGCGTGTGTCTCTATTTGTTGTTGGCAAAATATTTTCTATCAGTGACGTGCCAACTGGTATTTTCAAAGTTCAGAAATAATATGCTTATCCTCCAGGCATTAACATTATATTCTATTTTCCATTATACATGTGAATAAGAGTATAGTAATTCTTAAATAAGTGAATTGCACAGTGATTCCAGTTATTAATAAAATGAAAAATCACATGAATTTAACCCCCAAACCCCCCAAAACTTAAAGATAATATAAATTCAGTTAGGTTTAACTTTTCTGATCCAACTAAGCCTAGGAATCATAGAAGAAAGGAAATTCTCCCTGAGTTCGTGAAATAAACATTCTCACAATCTCTTATAAACCTCTGGTAAAGTAATTTCTTTGGTTATTTATTCAAATAAACAAGACTTCCACTGCAAAGAGAGACATTTCATTATCTTGAGTAGTACCATTTTCAAAATAACAACTCTGATTTTAACCTGGAAAAGAAAAAGAAGCAGTTATTTTCAATGAATTTTCATGGTGTTCTAATGTGAAGGTCCTGCAAAAATGTAGGCATCTAATCTTAGTCATCCTCATTCCCTTTATGATTAACCCAAGTAATACACACTGAAGAAATGCTGTCAAAGCTCACTCTTCAAATCAAGGAACAGATTGCCCTTATTCTAGAGTAGTTCCAATTTTTTTAACTTGACCATCATTTGAAGTATGTGGAAACATGAAAAAAGTCTCCATTTTTAACATACACAAGAATACAAAAGTTAGACAAAGATGATGTGTCCTCTAAGTTCAACATGATACTCATTCTTCATTCAGCCATTAGCTATTCTCTGAATGTCTCGTTATGTTTAAGTAAGCAGACAAATGTTAAAACAACTGACTGGAATGTTATTCAGCAGCTCAGAACAAGCTCAGAACTCATTTGTCGCAACATGGATGGAGTTGGAAGAAATTGTGCTAGTAGAAATTAATCAGAAAGTAAAAGATAAACATTGGATGGTCTCACTCATATGTATGTGAGATATAGAAAAACCAAACAAAATGATAAGAAAAGCTAAAACTAGCAAGCTGATAATAGAAATGAAGCATAGGGAGTGGGAGGGAGAGAGAGTGAAATCAAAGGGAGGAGCCCAAGGGATCATAGTGATGGTTTACAAGTGATTTGGTGGTGGGAGAGCTATGTGGTATACAATGATGTAAGAATAAAATATATATAATCAATTTAAAAGAAAGTACTGAATGTGAGTCAGACCATAAATGCCTCATACCCCATAGTTTCCAATTTCTACCAAAATGTTTAAAGGGTTATAAAAGACAAAAGAAAGTCACTATTGAATTAGAAACCAGAAAGATTCACTATACAAAGCACAAACGTAGCAGAGTTTCAGCTATAAATAAAGTAGATCAGATAAAAAGTAAATAAGAACAGTCACCTAGGGATAATTCTCAAATTCTCCAGTGCACAGTCTCTTATTTGCAAGGACAAGATCTGATGACAGGGAGGTTTAAGTCAGCAGAGAGTGAACACGCCCATTAAGTTAAATTTGCTGAGGCTGGTGATCAGCATTTGAAAGAAATATTTCCTCAAGTCTCTGAATTCTTACTGAGGCCATAGACCAAGCAGTAAGATCGTGGTTAGGGAGGAAGCTGGGCACAGCGGCAACTTATATAAAGCATGGGGCATGTTGGCTGAGAACAGGCAGTAAAGAAAGCTGGATCCAGAAATCTGACACCTGCACAGCAGCTCACCAAATATGGAAAGAAAACACTGCACTGTCAACATTCCTCAGCTGGCCTACTCAGGTGTCCACCTCCCTTCTTCCTCCTCACAGGTTGCAGGAGGTGGATATGGGAATGAACACTGACCCGCTATCAGCTGTAGTTAAGCAAAGAGAAGAAAGCTGGAGTTTAACTAGTTGAGTAAGTTACAAACATAAGTAGTCCACTGACTACTCAGAAAAGAAAGGAGAACATCTATTAAAATGGGGTTATAAAGAGAAATACTGGATGATCTCACTTATATGAGGGACAGAGGGGAAACAAGCCAAAAAAAAAGGACAAGGAAAACTTAAAACTAGCTGCCAGCAGACCTGAAGCTCAGAACAAGAGAGGGGGACCAGATTATAATAGGGGGAGGAACGGGCACAAGAGATCAAGATGTTGCTTCATGAGTGATGGGGTGGTGGGAGAACCTCAGGGTAGAAAATGATGTAATATATATATTTTTTTAAATGGACTTATAAAAATATTCTAGGAATAATAAAATGAAGACAACATTCAAGATGAGAAAAAAAGCAAACTTGTATTACCTGCTATATAGGAAACATAACTAAAGTTGTGCTTTGTGTACACATAAAAATTAAGAAAACACAAACTATTAAAGGGGAAATGAAGTTAGACTACAAGTTCAATATTAGCTTATTAGGTAGAGGACAGTAAAATGCTTCTGGGCTTTTATGGAAGTCAAAAAATAGAATATTTTAACTCTAAAGTGGAAGCAATAAGAATAAAGTCAACTGCAAAAAGTAAATTTAGTGATATAAGGGATAAATTTAATTTTCTTTCAGACTACAGAAAAATGGTCAGAAACTTAAAGATGAAAGAAAATATGTTATAAGTAAATGATAATAAAAACCATAAATCCAATGTTAATTGGTACTCTAGAGAATACCAAAAGGAAGTAAAACAGAAACAAAAACTAAAGATAAAATATACAAAACCAGAAAGATATTAGAATAAAAAGGATTCCTAACATCTAAATTAGTTGGAAAAAGTGAACAACTTCTGAAACCTTATCATCTCATTGATAAGAATGAATATAACATATATCCAGACAGAAAAAAAAAAGTCAGAAAAATTAAGGTAGAAATCTAATAAAAATCTAACCTGCAAAAAAAAGTCTCAAATACTTCACTCCTCACTAATTCCAGGGTCCAAAGAATATGAAAACTCCTGTTAAAAGACTGTTAAAATAAATACCAATTGAAAGTAAGAGAAGGATAATGAAAGGCAATTTGTAAAACTAGACTAAAATAATAAAATAATGATCAGATCACTTATATAATACTTATTTTGTGTTTGTGTTAAGTAACTTAAATACATTACATATGTTTACATATAAAAATCATTTTATATAGTCAATTCATTTATTGATCAAACAAAAACTCAATGCTCCTACATTCAATGACCCCCCACATAATCTGATAATGGGAAACCTAAGCAAGAGACTAAAAAGAGCGCACAAAGGTGTGAGTACAATCATTCCCAGTGCAGCATTTTTCATTGTATCCTACTTGATTCATTTTTCAATGCTTATTGTATGGTAAAAGTAGCAACATGGAAAACAAGAAGAAACTTGATACTCATCTAGAGTAGATAATTTAAATAATCCATGGTATGCCCAAGCTGTGGGAAGCTATGCAGTTATTAAAAATAATGATATAGACTAAGATTTTATGACACTAAAATAGTCTCTTAAAAGTGAAAAAAGGTAATGTTGCAAATATACCAAGAGGTTATTTAAAAAATTATATGTACAGAGAGAAAAGAAAAAGAGGAAAGACAACAATCTAAAAAAATATGGTTCCAATTATAAAGTTTGTTAATGCTCAGAATTTGAATTAAAAGTGGAAATTGTTTGGTTTTGCTTTTCTGAAGTTCATTGAAGAAAATAACATTGCATTTAAAGTCTGAAATTATAGGAGGTAGCTTAAACTGTTTTTTGGTCACATATACAATTTTCCATTTCTTTTCAATTTTCTATTATTAATGAAGAAATAATGAAGATGAAAAAACTAAGCATATAAGTTAAATAAATTCTAAGGTGAAGAAAGCATGAAGGAGGGAGAAGAAATTAAAAGTAACATATTTTAACAAACCAGAAAATGGAAAAAAGAACAAGATTAAAAATAAGGAAACAATTACATGAGTAAATCCTTGAGATAAAAAAGAAACTTTACAAAATATTAAGAATGAGTCAGGGGACAAATCAACATCTACAAAAATTGTTTTCTATTTAAAAAAACCACATAATTTTTAAAGATAAAATATGAATATACATGTCTGTAGAAAAATTATAATTTTCAAAATTGAATCAAAAAGATATAGAAATATGGATAGATCAATGATCATGAAATGGATTTCAAACATTGTCAAGGATTTTTCTTATTTCCAGCATGTGGCCCCAGTGCCTTTAGTTTTTACATACAAATTATAGAAAATTTCCAAGCAATTGGTGATTTTTTAACTATAATCATTTCCAAAGCCTAGGAAATAATCTAAAACTTCTAGATACCATATAAAGAAACTAATAGATTCTTAGGTTCACATGTGAAACAAAATTAGAATCTAGACATACCACAATAAAAACAAAATCAGAGACAAACTCATATTTGAAAAAGGTAGATATAGATAAAGTTCCACAGAAACTAACAATAGTTTGCCATTTTAGGCCCCTCTTTCAAGGCTTACTTCTCTCTTCCTACAGATTAGTCTCTTAATAAAGAATCTCAGTCTAGGTGTACAAATTCCCTTGTGGACAGACCTCAAGCAACTGTAATTTTGCTTGAACATCAATGAATTTCAGTCATTCGAAAGGGAGAGTTCTGTCATCTATCATCACTCACCAAAAGTTTCTAAGTCTCAGCTCTTCTCTGAGAAATTTTTACACTATGGCAGTTCACACACATAAACAAAACAAAAGGCAAACTTGAGGTTTCAGAGGAAGATAATACTTCCAATGGGAAGGATGGGAATCCACAAATAGGTGATGCTTGAGTCTGGTTCTTCAAAAACAGGGTTTGGACACAGGTGTCATCAAATAGAAGAAAAATGTAACATAGAAAAACCCAGGTCCTGTCAGCCATGATTGTAATAAATGAATTGTCCAGCTTAGGGCTGCCAGATAAGATGCAGACCGTCTTAAATCTGAATGTTGGATAAATAAATAACTTTTAGTATAGGTACAACCCAAATATGCAATAGATGGGAGAAACCACCAGAGGAAAGAGTACCAGAAAGTTCAGTGGTCATGACTTTTACACACTTTGTGGGGCATTCATAAGATATTTTGTCTGTCTTTCCTCTATTCTTTACCCCTCAACTCAAAAATGTCCAGGTAGACACTAGAAGTACCCATACACGCACATTTCAGATGCAACTAACTCCAGGCCAAGAAAGGAGAAGGCAGTCTGAGAGAAGCTCTTGTGAGTCAGAATCCCAGCTCAAGTCTTCACTTAGGCACAGTGGGAACCAGGTCCTCAGCTCTAGCAACAGTGCACAGTGCAGTGCCAAGCAACCAACAGCCAGGTCAAGGCAGAGAATCCAGGAGTCTGGCAAAGACAGCCACTGTACAGCTGTACAGGACACATCACTGAAGTTGTGTGTTCCAAAAGGTAAACAAAGATGATCATTACAGTATCTGGGACTTCCACAAAACTGTTTTCAAAGACAACTGTGATAAATGTTTTCCAAATACAGGTAATTCCTCAGCCAGCCATCGTATGGAACGGTGGTTTTTAAAAATAAGATCTAAAGTCTGATAAAGATGGAAGAGACTCTAAACTCCACCCCCTGAGAGTTAAGAGATCCTGACCTAAGTGTTTGATCTCTATGGATTTCATTTTCTTTTTGTAAAATGGGAACAATTACAAAGTTATTAAAAGAATATATATATATATATATGCGTGTCTGTGTATACACACACATACACACACCCTATCTATTATACATATATAAAGTGCTTAGCTCATGCCAGTTACTTACTAAGAGGGGCTATCATAATATTTCAATATGTTTTGAGTGTTATGAAAGAAAGTACAAGGATAAGGAGAACTGTTTACCCTTCCATTGTCTCCCCATGCTCCTGGGGCAAAATCAGAGACTTTGTGGTCCAGAATCATGGTCTTCTAGTCTTGGAGTGAATTCCATCATCCATCAGACTCTCTGTCTCTGGAGTTCTAGCACCTTTCCTAGATTCCTGTTGCTGGACAGGAATCTAGTTAACCTCAGAGTGAGCAGAGAGGTAATGGGAGACATAGATTTTGGTCTCCAAGCATCTACAGAAGCAAGGAGTTTCTGAGCTACCAAGAAGATATTTGAGAAGGTTCTTTGTATGGAGGGAAGAAATCAGATCATGCATTGTTCTTACCCCAGTGAGGTTTAAGGTCACAGTGGGGGATGAGAGAAGATAATTTGTCTTAATTAGCTCTAACAACAGCAACAAAAAAACCCCAAAACTCCTGGGATTAGTCCAAAATCAAGGAGAACTTCTAGTATAGAGATCTAAGCTCCCCAATGTAAGTAGCATGGAAACAAATCTAGGACAGCTTCTGAACAATTATCCATTTAATTACCATTTACATATTATAAGAACTAAATTTATCCTTAGTACAACTCCTTTTATAAAAAAATTAAAAGGCTCATGAGCCACCCAAAATTAAGCTCCATGCCGGACTGTGTCAACCCTTACTGCTGTATGTTCAAGGACTGGCAGTAACTGGCACATACTTGGTGCTCAGTAAGTACTCAGCGAGCTAATTCATTCAAAGTCACACAATGAGTTAGGGGAGGGTAGTGGGATTTGAGCCCTGCTCTGACTCTAAAATCACACTTGGCTACTATGTCACGAGCAAGCTAAGGTAGATGGGAGTCAGTAGGATCCCTGGGCAAACTCAGTCCACCATGCCAAATGAGAGAATTTGGGACTCTAGAATTATGGCAGATGCAGTTAATTACCCTCAAACATCTATTTCTCGATTGCTAAAATACTTGGTTTTATTCAGAGGGCAAAGTTCCTATTTTAAAACCTTTACTGTCTAGGACTATGTGGTATCTTAATATAATAATTTCTAAGTAATAGTATACATGTGTTGAAACTCATTGGACCGCATACTTTATATACAAGCTGTTTATTCTCCGTAAATTTCAAAAAGCAGTGAAACAGACTCTCATACATCACAATCACATACAACACATACGTCCCCAGACTTCCTATGAGCTAACTCTGGTCAAAAAGATATAAGCTTAACTCTGCTGGCATGGGTTTCTATCAAAGCTATTGTATTGCTGCAAAAGAGAGACTCCATTGCAATGGACTTTTTACCTTTAGAGTTCCCCCTTTCTTTCTATCCAGAAGTGTAGCAGCAGTGCTAAGAAAATTAGAACAGATGATCCAAAGAACAAGAGGAAACCTGTCTTTTGCACTAGCACTGGCCTATCTACATCCTTATTTCCTGTTTTGTGAGCAAAGTCACTATTGAGTTGAGCTGGTATAGAATGGCATCTTCTTGTGCAGCTTACAATTACTGAATGACAATTTTCCCATGCAAAGCATAATGTAGATTATAGTGTACATTCTTAAAAAAATCTTCAGTTGTTGCAGAGTAAAATCCATAGCATCTCCTACAGTGGCCTTCCACTCATGGCTCTTAACCATGTTTTAAAGATGCAATTTTATTTTAAGATTAATACTATTCTCTCAACCTGATACATTCTTCTACCCATACTCTTACAGAGCCTGAGACACTCCAAGAAGTAATGCAAATCACAAATAGTTAGTAGAAGACTTGAGAAGAAAATGTTTGTCTCCTAAATATAAGCCAGATATTCTTTGCCCTAAATATTGACTTCTAAAGCAGGAAAATCTAATGCTCTGGTAAGAGACCTGATTTACTCTTGGCTTTTCTGTAATGTCAAAAGCTCTCACTCTTAAATACGACTAATAAATTATCATTTACTTGGAATTATGTCAGAATGGAAAAGCTCATTTACAATCAAAGTCATGAGAAAAACTAAAATTTTAAGAAATTTTTTCTGTTTTCTGTTCTACAATGTCTGCTTATACATAAAGACACAGTATTCCTGTTATATATATATATATATACATATATTTATATAATATATGAATGATAGGAAATTTATGTAAATATATTATGTTGTCTTACATTAGAAACTCTATAGGCTTAACTAACCATTGTGTTCTGACATTCTATGTGGTGGCAGAACCCCCAAGTTATTGAACAAAATATTTCATTTCCAGAGCTACTTATTATGTAACTAGAAGAAAGTAATTAAGCCTTCTAATTCATCCATCTGTCAAAGAGAAAAAATATTGTATTTGCCATCTGCCCAGATTTCTGTTCTGGGAAATATTGATGAGAGGATCTAAACTAAGCATAGGGCTTTATGTCAGCTCATTTAAGAGTTAATCAGTGTTGAAAATTCTATTGTACAAGACAACTTTTATTGATTGATTTTATCTTTTTGAATTATTCCAAATATAACAGAAGTTAATTACTTGCTACTCAGCTTTAACATTTGCTACTACTAGTTCATCTTTACTTCATACTTTACATTCTTTTAATAAAGTATTCTAATAAGTGCTAATCTTACTCTCCCTCATGCTTTCCCTCTCCTTTTACCTCAGAAGTGTCCTCAAGCACTGGGGAATCAATTCATTATAAGACTGTATAATTTTACTACATTTGTATACTTGAAGTAATATATAGTATTATTTTGAACTGAACCAATAGGTTATATCTCATTTTTTCTTTAACTATTCCAAGCAATGATGTAGTAAATGCCTGTGCACATCATGCAAGTATATTTCTAAATATAGAACTGGAATTTGAAGTAGAATTGCTGTTGTACTTCTACACTTTTTTTCCCAAAAATTACTCTAGGCATTTTGATTGTAATGGAATTAAATTTTTAGATGCATTTGGGGAGATTTAATATTTCTAGTAATCTTCCCATCTATGAATATAGGACACCTCTACAAGAGAGCAGATAATCTCTTTTATGTCTTAAAAATAAAGTTTCATAATTTTATCCATGAAGGGAATGTTTCCTGAAATATTTTTCTAGATATATTTCTTCTATCTCCCCTGGTCTCTATTTTCTCTTCCTTATTTTTTAAAAATTTATACTAGCTTTTATGTTGCTTTTCTACAAAATTGTGCCATTACACACGAACTCTGCTGAGTATTTTACATTGAATTTTTAATGTTAATTTTATATTCAGCAAATTTGCTAAACACTATAGATTCTTAAAGTTCTTGCCCTTAGACATTGTTGGATTCTCCAATCCTTATCTGCATAGTCCCATGGATTTTCTATCAAAGATACTGTCTGTAGATAAGCACAATGTCACTTTTTTTCAATCTATGCAATCTTTACTTATTCTTCCTGTTTTATCTTGTTTGCTGGGACTTTATAGTATCACATTTTAAAAAGTTGTGAAAATGACATATATATCTCTTTCTTATTTCCTTTAAAAATGTTTTTAATGATTCTAGATCCTTGCTTACTATTAGTTAATATTTTAAATCAATATGCCCATTTCCAATAATTTGCATGTTTCTATATCAGTGTCTAGAAATATTTCATTGAATATATATTATATGACCATCATGAAAAAGTCCTTTGAGTTTGAAAGATTAAAAGATTGTCATAGATAAACACGGAAAGTAACTTTTTGATCCTTTATACCATATCCTGAAATCCTAAACTTATAATAAGTTTCTTCTAAATGTTTGGAAATCTTGAAGAACCCAAATAGAAACCTCAAAAATACATTTTAAACATTAACAAGAATTTTTATATACGACAAGCTCGCTTGATAAAACATGTAACATAGAATGAATACCTCCATCTATTAATACAACTAGCTATTCTCATAAGTCTTAAGGAAAATAATCATAATTAGCTATAAACACTTAAAGCAAGTTTTTAAAAATGCAAGCATATGCCCCTTTTCCACTTCTCTAATATTGGTTTGTCTAATCTGTTTGTAACCATTTTACTCAAGATGGAGAAAAGTTCTTAAGTGCTATTTCCCTCAGACACAATCCTCTACTCATAAACAGTTTATGATCCCAAAGTTCTTTTTTAAGTAGATTATCATTAACATAAAAAATCTTTTCTAGTAGAAACATAAATGATAATAGAAATTTCCATACTAATACATACTTAATCTATAATGTATTAAAGGTAAGTTCAACTATGCCCTTTCAACTATTCTGAACCACCACAAATAACATGTTTCTATAGTATTTATAAGAACATCACTTTTAAGACACTCATGATGGGGACAAGGATTTGTGTATTTTTTAAAAAGTAATAGTAGATTTGGAGGCCACAACAAATTACTTCTTAAATTAGGCATCTTAGATACTTCAAGGTGTTCTTCATTGATCCTTGAGAAGTTAAATCCTTGAGAACTTAAACTTAGAACCAAAATCATAAATCCAATCAATATGGCCTTTACTGTGTCAATTTGCATAAAAATTGCATAAGAATCCTAGTCAACTATGTAAGGGGTAAATATGTTAATTAACTTGATTGTAGCAATTATTTCACAAAGTATGGGTAATAACAAAATAGTAAGTCTAAGTGTGTTTCTTAAATGTGTACAATACTGTATCACTTAGATAGGGGAAGAATTACACAGTGACTTTGTTAAAACTGCAGATTTCTTCAATCATTTGTCAGCTCTCATAGTTCTAGGGTAGGCTTAGTAACTTTTCATTTTTAGTAACCACTATCTGTTGAAATGCTGATAGAAATTAACTCCTGATCAGGCATTGAGAAGCACTATCTTAGGTAAATAAAATATGCACCCAAAGTTCATTATGGTTTATTAAAAATTTGATTTTTTAAATCTGTTATACCAACATATACCATATATATATATATTTTTAATGTATTTATCCTTTTAATTGAGGTAGCACTAGGATATTCCCTATCAGGGACCTATTACTCTTTCACTTGTAGTCCACAGGCGGCTACCGTGGCTCTTTTGACCTACATTCTCTTCCAATTCTAATGAGATCGATAAAACAGCTTAGACACCCACTTGTAATTGAAATTGGCACTCTGTACCTGATTTTTATTTTACATCACCTTCTCATAATCTCTATTCAAGACATCCAGTGCCTTAGAGAATAGATTCTAAATACCTGGATCACTGCCAAAATGAAATATGCATTTTTTTGCTTTCATGTCTTCATTTATCATCTAATTGCTATTATTCCACAGTGAAAATAATAAGTTATAAAGTATTTTACCTGAATTCGTTGTTTTCATAATATTGTTTTATTGGTATATAATTTATACCACAAAGTTCGCCTGTTTGATTGTATTTAAGTACAATTCAATTGTGTAGAGAATATTTTAATTATGCAATCATCACCTAATATCATTTTAAAATATTCTTATCATCACAAAAAAGAATTCCTGTACCCATTTACTCTCACTTCTCATTCATTTTCCTCTCTCCCTGCAAATTCTAGTCAATCACTAATACTGTATTTGCTTATTATGTGTTTTTCATATAAATGAAATTATGCAATGTATAATCTCTTGTGACTGGCTTCTTTCACTCAAAAGATTTTTTTTTACAGAACACAAATATTACATCATATTCCAGTACTCATCTTTATTTAATCAAATAATACTCCATTGTAGGTTATGTATTTTGCCTAGCCAGACATCACTGATGGATATTTGGCTTATTATAAAACTACTATGAACATTCATATGGAGATTTTTGTTTAGACAAATATTTTCCAACTCTCTTAAATATATATTGAGCAGAATTACTGGCTAATGTGGTAACTATGTTTAACAGTTTGATAAATTACCAAACTTTTCTCCACAGTGACTGCATCATTTTTGATTCCCACCAATAACATATAAAGTTTCTAATTTCTTCACAGCCTTGACAGCCCTTATTATTTGTCTTTCTTCGTTTAGCTATTCTAGTAAATGTGAAGTAGTATCTTGCAATTTTGATTAGCACTTCCTTAAAGGCTAGTGTTGTTCCTTCTCATTCTTTATTAGTAATTTATGTGTTTTTTTGAATAATTATCTACTATTCTTTGTATATTTAAATGTAGGTTTTCATTTTGTTCTGAACTTATAAAAATAACATGGCCTAGATATGATTTTAAATAAAAGAGTTGCAGATATTCTCTCCTAGACCATAGATTGTCATTTCATCTTCTGCTATAAAACACAAGAGTTTAATTTTTATGAAATCCTAGTTAACAATTTTCACTATCATTGCTTATGCTTTTGCTGTTGTATCTGAGTAACCATTGCCTAACCCTAAATCATGAAGACTTGCTTCTGTGTTAACTTCCAGGAATTTTATTACAATAATTATTTTTCTGGATGTGATGAGTAGAGAGATTTAGACTAGTTTAACCAGAATGCTACTAAGTTAAAACTTTCAATTATTTAATTTTACAGATAATAATAGGGTTGTGAGATCATTTCTGGGCATTAACCTTAATTACAGATAAATTAAGAGAAGAGAATATCAATAAAGGAAGAATTGCAAAGTCATAATGGATCTAAAATAACTCAAGGAGTAAGTAACCATCCAAATTAATGAGAACTCATAGGATGAATTTATCTCTGCCTAGGGAAATCTGGGGAGCACTCAAGCCATAGGTGAAAAGACAAGAAGCCTCTTACCTTCATGTTGTAGGACATCAGATAGGAGAAATGGAGTTGTTTCCAGTCTTCCAGGCAGGCTGTCACTGTCAGAAAGTACCTGATTTGTCACCATCTTTGGCACCCCAGGAAATAAATTTCAGGCTTGACATAAAGTCAACTGTGTAAATATGTTGACACATTAAATTCTCTCAGTATTAATGTGACTCAGAATAGTTATCTTTTCTTCTCAAATTAAGGCTTTTAATATGTAAATAAAGCATCTTATAATCCTGAATTTACTTTCTCAAATCTTCCTATGGAAAGATGGATTACAAAATGTATAAAAGTTCCTTTAGGAAAATGCATAACATATGCAAACATGAATCTACAGAACAGATAAAATATACTTGAGCATCACACTTAAAAACAAGTTTAATCAAGACTATAACACATGTATTCAAGTAGAGAGTAAACTGGTGATGGAACTGGGTAGATGAAGTGAGGGAAAGTTAATTGAACAAGAAATTAGAAGGTCTAAATTCAAATCAAAGTCATACTACAATATTCCTCATGACCTTGAAAAGGTTAATTTCTCAGGTATATAAATCAAGAATGAGAAACAGAAAAAAACTGACTAAAAGTCATTAAGAAATAAAAATTGTCTCACCAAGGAGGAAATCTAGAGTTTAAAACATTTCTAATTTGGTGCAGTGACTGGCTGCAATCATTAAAGATCCCAGCTCTTTCCTTCCTACTATTCTGCTGTCTCCATTATTTATCATACTACCTCACAATCCCAAGGTGACTGCCAATCTCCAGACATCACACTCACATTCAAAAACATGAAGCTAGGAAACTGAAACAAGTTTTTATTTCAGTACTTTTTTTAAAAACAATGAAAAAATTTTTTCCTTGAAGAAATTCAATGGGTTATCCTTATATATTATCAGCCAAAAGTTGGTTACATGGCCACTGCTAAATATGGGATCAGAAGTATCTGGCTTATCCAATTTCTCTTATGGGAGGAGGAATGAATGAGGGACCTTCATGATTCTTTCTACACACTGTGCAGCTTTGGTAAGATGATCTCTTAAGTATAGTTTTATGCTGATATGCAATTTATGAAAATAAAAAGTAATGAAAAACAAATGACTTCCTACTATGTATTTTTTTTCTTTTTTTTTTTAGAGCGTTGTTTTCATTCAAACATGATGGCAACTTTTCCCTTCTCTAAAAACAAAACAAGCTACTTCCATCACAATTCTGAGTTTCTCAAATGATCAGTCTCTCCCCTCCCCAAACTAGAGAAAACCTTCGGAATAGTCCAGACACTGAGTCATTCATTTTAACTTTGATGGACTTCATCTATTTTTGGGGTCTTGCCATTGTGGTTTAAGAACACTGAGTGTCTGAGACACTCTGTATATTTTCCCCAGCACCTGAGCAGCACTAAATTTAAAATGGAAAATTAAAGATGTAAACAACTAGGTAAATAATGCTATTGGAAAAAAAAAATAGGAATGATCATCCCCTTTTGAAAAATCCAAAGCATTCAAAATGCAGGGAATTTTCCCAACTGACATTCCATTTGTGGTATCTCATATTCCCATGTAATATAACAATGGACTTGTGCTTCATTTCTTACAATCACACAGCTGCCCCTGACTATTAAAAGCACCCACTACCACTGTATGAATGTGTGCACTGAGATTAAAGCAAGACATTACATGCAAAAATGTAAGGCAGAATGTCGCCAGCTGTGTATGTCAGATGTGACTACGAAATGACAGTGAACAATGCTGTAATCAGTCTATTGGTGAGCCAAAAACTATGGACGCCAAAAGAGGGTCTGTCTGAATCCAAAAGCGATAGTGTGTTCAAAACCATTTGAGCCATGCAAAAATGCTTGTTTTACCAAAGTACTCTAAGAGAATATTGAACTGTTACATAGTAAATGCTATTATTTTAGTTTCTAAAAATATCATGACAGGAAATGATTCCAGGAGTAGTTGCCAAGATGACTGCGGGCAAAAAAGTCAAGGGAAAAAAGTTAAACCTAGAGAACAAGAACTGGAAAAGGTGAAAACACCCATTATTAACTACAATGAAATAAAATCTTAAAATCCAAAATAATTTTCACTGTCTCCTTTCATTTGTTATTCCCCAGAAGCCATTTATGTTTTGAAGAGTTCCGACTGCTCACAGTCAGAAAGGTTCTAACATCCTGCTGCTGCCTTTGGGGTCAGTCACCAGGTTGAGATGTTGATTAAGGGGAGACGTCCAATTTAAACAGTCAGCAATGACTCCTACTTTTCTGTAATTCCCAGCAACTACAGCCATTGGGCAGTTGAAGCCTTTTGGTAAGATTTTCACCGGCTCAGAAATGCCCATGTTCAGACTGTTTTTTATTTTCTCCCCATCTGAGAAATGTGAGCTGGAGAGAGGGGAGAACAGAAGCTGGTCAGGAAGTAACTAAGTGAATGCAGTTAGGAGTCTGACCAACAAAGATGTGAGGGTGAGCAGTAACTAAAGTGTTAGAGATTCAAAGAAAAAGAAAGGGGAAGAGGAAGTGGAAAAAGGGAGGGAGGGAAAGTACATTAGTTTTTCTTCCTGAAAAAAATCCATGTTGTAGAACAGCTCTCTCTAAGAACGGAGCTCTTGATTCAATTAATTTACATCCTTATTCATGACATTTATCAGTGCCGTGCCATTCTTTATGTCACAATTTTTCTTCTTTTACTGATGTTTCTGATTGATACAAAAATATTCAAAAATCACAACAAACTCCTTAAGAAAATCATCTCAGATACAAAAAGACTACCTAGGCAGTTGGAAGTTAGTATGCCACAACTCGTAAACAAAAACTTTTCAACAAATTTCTAACATCTACAATTTTACTTTCCTTGCTTTTCAGGTAAATTCAATGCCTTCATTTCCTATAGGACAATGTAAATGGACTCCCACCATTTATTTTTAGGCTTCCACTTAATCCTTTCTTATCCAGTATATTCTTCATATGTTCTAAGTATAAGTTGCACATAATTTGTTTACTCAAATTGTTACATCCCTATAAAAACTGCAATTCACACTGCCATGCATGCAATAAGTACTACTATCTATGTATTACTATAAACGTCCATAAATCTATTTTTAAACCAAGGAAAAGGGGGATGGGGGTGGGAAGAGGAAGGAAGAGGGAAGAAAAGAAAGAAAAAGAGGGGAAGCTAAGTCAAATATTTTTAACACCTTATTATAAATGATACAGAGGTGGTATATCTGCCTCTATGTTCATAATCCTAAATAAAGAAAGTCCTTTTCATTTCATCCCTTGTAAAGGGTATGACTTTAGAGTTCCCTTAAGATCCAAGCTAGCAGATGTACCTTCAATCTGCAGGTAAGCAACCACATTCTTCTAAGACTCAAGCTGTCCCTGGGCAGTTAAAGCAGGGTTTCCTTGGCAGCAAGTATTTTCTCCTTTATTTACACCTTCTCCTCTGGTGATGTGACTGGACAAACTAAATGCCTGACTCTGGGTCAACTAAGAAAAGTAAAACACTCAAAATTATTCAACTTAGTTTGGGGCAAGTCATATTCTGGAAAGCATGTTGATCAAATGATTTGTTTATGTTCATATAGAAGAAATAACTTGATGAAGAAATTTCAATAATTAATACAAAATATCAGGAATTATGCTGAACCATCCTCACTACTCCTGTAATATGCATGGGTTTGCTTTGCTTTTGCTTCTATTTTCTTTCTCTTACCTATTCCAAAAAGCATTACTTTTGGAGGAACAGGTTAACAGTTTTGAAAATCCTTTTTAAAATTGTGTTAAAATTGGAGCACGCAATGTATTAGAGAGCTTTTCTTCTTTCAAAATTTAAAAAAAAAATGATTACTTTTATTGATTACTTCATGTGCAAAAGAAAATTCACCATTTATGCTGTCTTACTAAGGATGGGAGGATATAATTCAAATAGATCTGAAACTTGATTTTTCATTCATCCCCTGAGTTAATATTGATTTTTAAAATATTTTTTAGTCATTTATGATTCATTTGGTAATGCTCTATTTTTCAAATCTGAGGCAATCCTTGTAAAAATGCATTCTTGTTTATCAACAGTGTAGATAAATGTCAAGTTCACATACCTAAAGAGAATGAGAGGGTTTATATCAGATTTTCCTTATTAGTAGGGAAAGTCTGTTGCCATTTAAGTGCTAGATATCACAGATACAATTTGCCACAGAAGTTTTGAAAAATAAATTCCTGTTTCCTGAGGCAACCATAATGGAAACATTACAGATCAGAAATAGAGTGACAGAACTATGAAGATACATGACTGGTTTTTATTACTCAGAAATCAAACAAGATTTGGGATATGTTGGTAAATGTAAAGGTAATTTAAAGGAGAAGATAGAAACACATACATATTGTGAGTTGAGTGTACAATATATAAAATATTATATAGAGCTGCAATGAATGAACCTGAATGCACTCTAGATGTATTCTTGACTAATTTTGCTATTCCCATGTGATATTTAGCATTTTAATACTATCATTTATTGTTATTTATTCATTAATATTAAATTCAATAAAACCAACAAGAAAACACTACATACAAACTGAGCAATTGACTGAAAATGAAAACATACCAATCTCCACCTCCAGGAATTTATAGTCAAGCAAAGAAATGGTATAAATACAAAATGAATCATAGGGTAGCATTCCAATTAAGTGATCTATAAAGCAAAGTACTGAGAAGAGAGTGGCATCACATCCTGAAGGAACTCTAATAAGACTTTACAGTAGATACTTGTTGGATTCTGACTAGTTGGTAAACTTTCTTTGGGAAACAAGGCCACAACGTAGAGTGGGCCTTCAATACAGGGAGCCAAGGACATGGCCTATATCTGACCAGCTGAACAACTGATTCCCTAAATATGTTAAGCCAACATTGGCCTCTTCAGAGGGAATTCTGCTACTTGTCTGTAAGCCACAATAACAAATGCTCTCTTCTTCAATCTACTTGAACCCTAAGAGAAACTACTGGCTGCCATCTTGCCATCATGTATTAACTGAGAAGGTAAATTAGTATCCTGTGGCTGTCATAACTAATCACCCCAAATTCTTACAGTACTGGAGGCTAGAAGTCAGTAGTGCAAAATAGAAGTGTCAGCAGGACCTTATCTCTTCAAAAGACCCAGGAGATTAATTCTTCTTGCCTCATCCTACCATCTAGCAACTTTTAGCAACCCATGGTATCCCTGGTTTGTATATCATGACAATCTCTACCTTTATCTTCACATGAATTCTCCTGTGTCTTTGTGTCTCTGGACCCAAATCCTTACCTTCCTATTAACAAAATCAGTCACTGAATATTGGACCCAGCCTAATCTAGGATGACCTAATCTAAGCTTTATTATATCTACAAATACTTTTTTTATTATTTTAATTATATATATATTTTTTTTCACATCATTGTGATCCCTGGGCAAATACTTTTTATCCAAATAAGAGCATAGTAGTCACAGGTTATCAAAGGCTAGGACTCCAACTTTATGTTTGAAGGATGCAAATCAACACACAATGGGCCAGAGAGGTCAAAGTGACCTCAACATCTCCCATAATGACCTGATCTTCCTTAATTTTAGCATTGAAACTATATGCTGTGAATGAAAGCAATTGTAATCTTTAGTGAAACATATAATTATAAATAATCACACTGGGAAGTGATACAACTCTTCTTTCTCTGATAAATAATACCAAACAAGAGCACCAGAGAAAATGTGCCATATTTCTCTGCTGCAGAAAAACAGGAATAAGAATGTTTTTCTTTCAAATATTTTATCAAACTCAAGGAAGAATCTCAGAAAGAGAGAGTATCAAATAATCTCATAAAATAGTCAACTAAGCTCAAAGCTATTTAGCAACAAAAGGAACCAAACAAGTTGAATCACCTCTGATGACCACTATTTGTCAAAAATACAGCTGTTTAATCATGTTTACTGAAATAATGTTGGCTTACAGTACTGTATATGTTTTTGGTGTATAGCTTCATACCTCTACAGATGTATGTTATCAAACCATACTTACCACCTGAGTACAAACAATCCTCTGTCACACTGTCACAGCTTACTGAGCCCCTTTGCCCTGGTTGCCTCTACCACTCCCCTCCTGGGAACCTGAATTTTACAGTCAGATTTTAACTGGTTTGGTTTTGGTTTGGTTTTGTCTATTCCTTTGCTTTTTTTCCCCCCATATATGAATGAATCATCTGGCATTTGCCTTTCTCCTTTTGACTTATTTTGCTTATCATAATCTCAGTTTCATACATGTTGTTTCAAGTGGAGTTTATCTTTTTTATAACTGACTAATACTCCACTGTGAGATATATATATATGTATATGTATATATATGTATATATATATATATGTATATATATATATATATCTCACAGTGGAGTATATATATATATATATATATATATATATATATATATATATATATGCACAAATCTATTATCAGCCACGTAGGTGTTTTTCATTATCTTGGTTATTGTAAACAGTGCTGCAATGAAGAGAAGAGCTCATACATCCCTTCAATTAGTGTTTTTGTATTTTTCAGGTGGATACCTACAAGAGAGATCAATGAATCCATGTAGTAGACCTGTTTTTAATGTTTCCAGAAATCTCTAGACTGTTTTACTTTGGTGCACTGTTCTGCATTTCCACCAACCAGGTGCCTCAGTTCTCTTTTCTCCATAGCTGTGCTAACAATTATTACTTCTGGTCTTTTTGATATGGAATGCTCACACAGGGGTGAGATAGTCTGAAATATTGTCAATGCATCAGCTATCTTTGAGTGATGTCTTTTTCATCAAGAAACATCTTATGGAGCTAACTTTTTATACAGAATCAGAAGTTCTATGCTCTAGACTTTTTCATTAACTAGGTCCATAACTTTTGGAAAAATTGTATTGCTCTGGGTTTCTTTTTCTCCGTTAAATGAAGTGTTAATTAAGATAACCTCAAATTTCCCTTCTCCAAACATGTTTCCATTAAAAACATCCTACTTTTTATGATAGTTATTTTAACATTCACATATCCTGTTCTTACCCTTCTACTCCTCTCTCTCCTGTCTCCCCTAATGACATACTTCTTAGAGAGTATGGGTAAAAAAATTTTTTTTAATTGAGTCATTAGACTCCCACTGAAGAAGGAAGTTAGGAAATGGGTACATACAGTCACTTAGAAACAGGGTGCCCCAAGCCCCTAACTCCACTTATCAGCCTAGTTGAGAAACAATCAGTTGGAGCCAGGAGGGCATCCTCCACCTGAAGCTCAGGTGCCCTAGGTCTATTTATCAGTGTGAGTAGAGTGCAGTCCTGGACCAGGTGGGTGCCCTCTCCAATTCAGTAAAGGTAACCCAGGTAACGGGACAAACTCAGTGAGCCTTGGTCCCCTAGAAGAACTTCACACACTATGTGAATCTCCCTAGCCTAGGATATTCCACAGGCCCAATTATTATTTTATTATATAAATAATTCATTTTTAAATGTCTTTCAAGGGGTCACTCACCACCTCCCTTCCCTGGCTGCTCCAGCTGGTCTCCCCTCCCCCTTGTGTAATTTAATTTGGTTGTCCATATATTAGTGAAAACATTGGTTTCTGTCTTTTTCTTTCTGACTTGTTTCTGTTAATATGATTTCTTCTAGGTACATCCATGTTACCATAAAATCATCAAATCTGTCATTTTTAATTCATGAGTAATATACCATTGTGTGTATATACCACATCTTTCTCATCCTGTCATCTGTCTTGGGGCATTTGGGTTGTTTCCATGTCCTTGCAATTATAAATAGTGCTACAATAAACATCCGAGGCACAGGTGTCCCTTTGTACCCACATTGTCCACAGGCCCAGTTAATCAGCTAGAGACAGAACTCAGAGAAACCCAAAAACCAAACCCCTACTCCTCACATATTATTCCCATATAAGCACCAACTTGACAACTCGGTGGCTACCCACCCAGGATAGCTCTTGACTCAGAGAGCTCTCCTGTCCTTCCTTCTGTCTACCAACAAGTTCCTTGCGTTTCTGTAACTTTTATCTGGATATTGATTTCTTTTGCCTCGCTGAAACAAGAACTGAGAAAGAGCCCAGGTGGGGTTCTCAGACTCTGAAACTGCTCTCCAAATCCCTGATTTACTGCCACAGCATAGATTGTGTTGGCAAGCTCCATTCTCTCAGAGATAAACTAAGTATATCTTGCCTTGGTGGGGACATTTTGGAAAGACATTTTGCGGACATGGTTACAGCGACATTGGAAGACTCTTTGAGGTTGTTGATTTGTAAGTGTTGTCCAAAACAATCATTGCAAGGGAACTGGAATCATGAAGACAGATAACCAAAGATGAAAGGTGACAGAAGGATCTAAAGCCCTTGATGATATACACCATTTTAAAAATCAACCTTTTTCCCCATTTCCCATCTCAAAAGGATAAAGGGCATTGATACATGTGGTCAGAACTCAAATCAAGCAGAAATATTTATAGACAGCATAGGCGTAGAATAACTAGATTAGGCAATCTGCTCATCCCTCCCCTGATATCCTTGATTCATTCTCTATCCAGCTGATGGGCACATTTGTACAACAAGACAAGGATGATGTGGAAGAGAATCAGCAGAAAGCTTTGAATATGCACTCTTAGAAATGCATGACTGCAGTTCTTGAGTGTGTCATGGAAAGAAATTATGAAAAAAGGAAAAAGATATTTCCTTAAGGGGTATGAGTGTACACTAGACTTGTCCTTACGTAAGTTCAAGAAATACAATTTAAACATCTAAGTCATGGTGCTACAGAGGTCCTCTGTCTAATAGTCAGCCAGTGCATGCAAACCACATCCTTTAACTGTATCTAATTTTACCAACAACATTAATGAGCTCAGAAGAGTCTCCCTTATGATTGCATATAAGCCCCTAACACAGGAAACCCCTTGCTTTCCTCTTCCCAAGACTCTAAGCATTGAACCTAATTTAGTTTACCTGGCCTTCTGATCTACAGATCTATAAGCTGACAAATTTGTATTGTTCAACGTTATCAATAATTAATTAATTAAAGTCTGAGTTAAACTGAATCACATATATGCTGTTGTGACAAAGCTCCAACAATCCATTACACTGGTCAGGACATAGTGTGCATTAAAAATAAAAAATAATAATAACATTGATAACATTTCATAGTCAATGTGAATTTGTTCTGCCCCAGGCGTATATTTTGTGCTCCACACACATTTCTTCATCCATTTAGTTTCCCCAAGTGGAAAATGGAGATAATAATTGAAACTAAGAAATCAAAGTATGTCATGCCTGACTACAAATTCCACTTACCTCTGCCTCAATCAGGGCCCTGTCTATTAATGCCAAGCCTTCTGTGCCTGCTTCTAGTGTCACTGACCAAACTGTGTTAAAGCAAGTTTCTAGTCTTTCTCCCAGTTACAGTCATTTAACCTTGTGTCCTAAACCTAAAATAAAAGGAGTTAGATAAATTTACAAAAGGATAATGGGCACTGAATACTGATGTTGAATCAATAAACAAATTCGAACATAAGCATCTAAAGAGGGCTAAGTGTAAAAGAGGAGTGCAAACCATAGGTAGTAAAGCTGGAAAGTTTCATGGATGAGGCAGGGCATGAGGCAAGCTTGAAAGATAAAGAGGATTTTTCTCTTCTTTCTTTAAAGAAAAAAATACTGAATACCGAAAATGCTTTCAGATACTTATTTTACCTCTCCAAAAGACTATTTTTAGTTGCAACCATTCATTATGCTCTATTATGAATAAGCACATTAAAATATAAAACATTTCTTGGTTTCAGAAGCCACATCACAACTAATGTTTAAGAGGCTAGTAGCACTTGTCAAGTTTTTGTGTACTATCAAAGAAGTAAATTGTCATTTATCTAAAACTCCAAGAAATTGCTTACTTATGTGAGGATGGAATTTCTTCATATAATTTAAATAAACATATGCCAGTAGACCAAATGGAGGAACATACTTGATAAACTAGTTACTGTCTTCTAAGTCCATTGGTAAAGAGATTACAAAATGTAAATGAATGTCTCTGTTCTAATTTTGGGGAGGGGGGAAGAAAGTAATCATTCTTTATACAAAATGTAATTTATGTTAACATGAAATGGGTTTAGTATTGTTATTTTTAGATGAATTATTTTTTAATATTTTTTAAATTTTTCAGCTTTAAATCATAAGGTGGCAGGTAGGAGTAACTATAATCTATACAATCACACATTTTTGGTGGTGGTCAGTAATTTTTAAGGTTATAAATGATTCTTGGGTAAAAATATTTGAGAATCCCTGCTGTACAGTCTTCTCTTGTGAGCAGGGATTTAATTTTAACAGTAACTTCTGGGAACATTCTTGAGATAGTATATATTTAACTTGCTTTCCTCATCAGCCCTTTTTACTTGTGGTTTCTCCTTCTTTCCAAACCTTCTTGTACTGGGCCAGCAAGATCAAGATCACTCTCCAGTCCAGAACTTACAGTGGCTCTTACATCAGGTGCACGGTCTTCCTCTTACAGGAATATCCCAGAAGGCTCTACGAAGAAGCCTTGGAGCTATGCTGTGGCTTTAAGGATTTGGCCAGAAGGAGGTCAGAGGAGGACAGAGAAAATGAGAGCAATGTAAGTATGAGACTTTTCTTGGATTAGGGATATGGTTTCCTGAGCTTCTCAGTGTAGCAGCATCTTCTAACACCAAATAAGAAACAATCTCCCTGTATCTTTGTAAAACATAACCTTGTTTTGTTCTCATCAAAATGCCTGTCACTACTCTGCTTTTTTCTTGGTTTTCATCCCTTTGTTTTCTTTCTTCCCACTGCTTTCCCCAGAATGTGAACTCCAAGTTTGCAAATTCCTTGCCAGTCTTGTTCATTGGCTAGCACGGTGTTTGGAACACAATTGGTATCTAACATATAGTTGTCAAATAGTTTTATCATCCTCTTCAGAAATTGTGCATTTTCCAGTTCATAAGAGACAAAGACAAATTTGAAGATCCAGAATTCCATTTATTTGTTGAGATAATAGTTTTTTCCTAAGTAAGTACATAAGAAAATTATGGCATAAAGTATTCCACAAAGTTTCCAGGAGCTGTATTTTTTCTTAAAATATTCTCTTTCCTTTTCTTGGTTTCATTCCATTATTCACAGCCACATAGACAGTTGCTGCTAAATAATTTTACAACTCCCTGGAAATTTATGACTTCTAAATAGTAGGTTTCCATCATGTTTTTCCCAAATTATTTTTTATTCAAGTTCTATATATTTAGCAAGAGACACATTTCATTATAAATTATACTCCTAATTCTGCTACTTATATTCATATGTAGGTATGAATTCAATTCATGTAGATTTTCAGATTTAACCCTCTTATGTATAAAAAACAGTTGCAAATATTTTTGCAGGCTTTGGGGGCTTTTAAAGTTCAAAGAAAATATTTCTATTTAAATATTTCAAGTATGCTCTTTCAACAAAGAAAAGGCTCCAAAATATGCTACTAAGTATATATAATGCAAGAGTTAACAGTATATATTCTTTGTCCTTATTTGTATATTCTTCTAAAAAATACACCATAAAACATCTTATAAATGTTTGTGTATAAACTGATTCAGAAAAAAGAGGCTGAAAACTGTAGAACACTGTTGCTTCTTGGGAAGGAGAGGGGAAAGCTGGAGGTGGAAAGAAACCTCTTAGTATGTCCTCTTTGGTGTCTTTTTAATTATGTACACTGTTTATTGTTGAAATTCATATACTATGTACTTAATTAGTATCTAAATTTAAGGAACCAAATTTTATAAATTAAAAGTGTTTACATGTTCTAATTAATAAGTAGAAATTGGCAAAGTGGACTAAGATCATGACTTAACTTGATCTCTTGACAAAAAATTGACTAACTTTACATAGGTCAGTTGAAAGTAAAAAGAGAAAAATATATTATGGAAACAAACAAAAGCTAGAGGCTAGAAGAAAAAATTTTTAAATAACATATTTGACAAAAGACTAGTGTTTAGGATGTATAAAGAACTCTTAAAAAACAACAGTGAAAAAAATCTAATTAGAAAATGGGTAAGAAACATGTAGATGTTTTTCCGTAACTATCCTTGTTACAGAAGTTATTAGAAGAAACCTTGAACTTAAAAAAAAAGGTATGTAGGAATGAACTTTACTGAAACAGGCTGAACTTTTGAATTCCTGTTTATGATAACATTTAGCAACTGAACAGTCCAGAATGTATAGAAAATGCTAAACCATGAGAATATAAGCCCACTGCTGTAGGTAGAGCTGGGTCTTCCCACCACCCTCTGCCAATCCCAGGGGGTGTCTGGGCAACAAATGTAGAGTCTGGGAGAGAGGGGGAGGGGGTGTCTGGCACTTGCAAAGACAAGAAAAACACTTTCCTCTAGCAGCTTCTTGGGAGGATTTAACCCCTTCCAAGCTGAACTAGAGAGTGAGAAATCCTGAGAAAGAAATCCAAGATGACTGTAATCTCCGTCCTAGATATAAGTTACTCCTTTTATCTTTTATATACCAAGTTATTTTGGTACTTCCCAACATCGTTGCATTCACCCACCATGTTTGTTGAAATTTTGTGGGTACTTGTGTCTTGCTCTTTGTTGTATGTAGAATTAGGAAAGGAATTGTTTTTTTCTTTGTACTCAATGCGTAAGGGTACTAGAGGACCCCTAAACCCTTCCCCCTCCAAAAAAAATAAGATCAGAGCAATGGTAAAAACATCTGTGTGCCTCAATCTTGCCAGGATCATTGACAACAGAGGCAGAGTTTGATTTTCTTTCCAGAAAGCCAGATGGAAGAACATGAGGGACTGATTTCATCTTGGACATCCTCAAGACAGCAACCTGAAGGAAATGCAAGAAAAGTGGGTAGAACCATTCAGGAAGGGGCCAATTTCTGGCAATTAGACTGATGATCTCTGAGACTGGAACATTTCTTCTATGGGTTCTACGGCACAGAGGAAATGAGATAGTATTTTGTAGGCACTCTTACTGACACTAGGATATTTGGGTCTCAAGAAGTTGGGGAAAGATCACTCCCACTTTTCAATAACACAATGTCTTTTCATGAGAAGTCTAAAATAACAAGGTCTTTCTCTGCACCTCCACTCCTTTGAAGCCCTGCTCATAATTAACTTCCCACAACTCCTCCTAGGTTTCTTCCACCATTACTCATCATTCTGGTTTATTTGTATTTCAGATTATGATGCTCAAACTCTATTTGGTTTCACCAAGTTTGGAACTACTTGGTTATTTTAAGTTCATATTGCTAATTATTGGGAAAATACAATCTTCTTCCTTATTACCATTTCCAGTGCTTCCAAGTTAACCAGATAAATTCACAGAGGCCATCTAAGGTCTGTGACTATGAAGGCACACAGAAAAAATTAAAGTTATCCCTGAGTTTGGACAATAAAAATTTACTTCACACTTTCTTTACCCTCTCACTAGAATTGGGTATTTCCTTCTGTTTTGAATGTAGGCAAGAAATCAACGGAATAAAGGGAGCACATCAGCTACTTTTATATTTTAATAATCTCAAATTCATTACCATCTATCACTAATTCAAATTATGGTATTTGTTAAATGGGCCACTAGATCTTATTACATAATAGACTTATTTCAAAGCACATGTATCTATTTGTTTAATGTTTTGATAACCATTTAAATATAGATGGGTTATTCTGTAGTCCTACATATATATTTTTTCTTTTTTTATTTAGTCAATATTGGTTGATAACACTGTGTGATTCGGAGGCATAGGATCACTTCTTCAGATCTGTGTCATCACGCCACACCCGCCACCAAGACACTCATAGTCTTTCAACATAGACCACTGAGCCCCTGCCATGACCTGCCCATCTCCCTCCTCCTCCCTTTTTTGTCACCTCAATTCTGTAATCAGATTTCTAGGATTTGTTGTCAGTTTGGTTCTGTCTGACCCTTTGTTTTATTTCTTTATACTTCACAAATAAATGAAACTATTTCCTGTTTGCCTTTCCCTTTCTGACTCATTTTGTTTAGTATAGTCCCCTTTTGTTCCATCCATGTTGTCATAATGACTAGAGACAACCTTTTTTTTATATAGCTGAGTAATGTTCCATTATGTATATATATACCACAACTGCCTAATCCACTCATTTTTCCTGGGGCACTTAGGTTGTTCCCATATAACATGGCTATTGTAAATAGTGCCACAATAAAATGGGAGTGCATATATCCCTTCCAATTAGTGTTCTGCATTTTTCAAATAGATACATAGGAGTAGAATTGCTGTATCTTATGATATATTTTTAGTATTTTGAGATGCCTCCACGTTATTTTCCACAGGAGCTGTGTTAGTGTGCATTCCAACTAACAGTGTACAAAGACTCTCTTGTCTCCATATGTTTGCCAGCACTTGTTGTTTCTGGTCTTCCTGATATGGGCCATTCTCACAGGTGTGAGGTAGTATCTCTTTGTGTTTTGGGGCTTTGAATTTCACTGATGGTAAATGATGATAAACATTTTTTTCATAAGTCTGTTAGCCATCTGTATGGTTTCTTTGCAAAAGGGTATTTAGTTTTCCACCCTCTTTTTTAATTACCTTGTTTTCTTTTTGAGACTATAAAAATGCCATAGAAGAAAACATACGTGAAACAGTCCACATCATTGGTTTCAGTGATATCATTACAGATTCATCTCCAAAGATAAGAAGAGAAATAAATGGGACCACCTCAAATTAAAAACCTTCTATGCAGTGAAACTATCATTAAACAAAACAAGTTTAAAACAAAAAGACATCTACTTAATGGAGGAAATAATAGTTGTATCTCAGACATCTGACAAAAGGTTTACAGCCCTATATTTTTTATGCAAAATATAAAAACAAATCATTATTTTGAGAAACAGTGATAGGCTTAACTAAGTTGTCCAAGGGAATGAAAGCACAGGGTATGTTTTGAATTCTTGGAATAGCCAAAATTCTCTACAGGAAAATAACAGAAACATTAAAAACAATATAAATGTCCAATCATAGAAGAATGGTGAAACAAATGCTCATCTACACAGGGGACCATTATATAGCCACTAAACATAATGCTGTAGGTTACTTTAATAGCACGTGTGGATAGATGTCACAATATATTATACAATCTCTTGGTTCCTCCCAGTTCTACAGACAGCACCTCTTTCCACTCAGTGCCAGTGCTCCCCTCAGATACCCCAGTGAAGGTCATCATGAACAAATTTGGCCAGACTGGGTGGCTGGTCACTAGGGCTGTTTTAACTCTGGCAAAGTGGATATTGTATCACAAGCCCTTCACTGACCTCAACTACATAGTCTACATATTCCAGTATGACTGATTCCACCCATGACGAGTTCAAAAATGTCCATCTCCATCTTCCAAGAGTGAGAAACATCAAATGGGTGATGCTGGTGTTTAATATGTCCTAGAATCCTTGGAGATGGCCAGAACTCACTTGTAGGTTGAGGTCTAAAAATAATCATCTCCCCATCTGCTAATGCCCCATGTTTGTGATGGCTGAGAACCACACGAGGTAGGACAAGTTTCTCAAAATTGCAAGCAATGCCTCCTACATACCAACTGTTTGCCCCAATGCCAAGGTAACTCATGACAACTCGACATCATGGAGGGAGTCACTGGTGATCTGGCTCATGCCACTACTGTCACTTAGAAAAATGGGAAGCTGTGGTGTGGTGGCCAAGGTGTTGTTTCAAAAATCTTCCCTGAGCTGACAGGAAGCTGACTGGCCCAACCTCCTTGTCCCCTCTGCCAAAGTGTCAGTTGTAGATATGACCTGCCAAATTATGATATAAGAAAGTGGTGAAGAGGTGTCACATGGCCTTTTTGAGGACATCCTGGATTCCACTGAGGACCAGGACCAGGGTATGTCCTATGTTAGTAATAGTGACACTCCTCTGTCTTCTATGCTGAGGATGGCATGACCGTTAATGACCATCCTGTCATATTCATTTCTTGATATGCCAATGAATTTGGCTACAACAACAGGGAGGTGGACTTCAAGGTACACATGGCCTCCAAGAATTAAGAGTTCCCTGAACCACCAGCTCCCCAAAGAGCACAAGAGAAAGAGAGACATCCTTTCCTGCAGGGGAGTCCTTCCGCCACTCATCCACATAGAGAATCCCCTGACCTGTTAAAGTTTCCCTGGAAAAGGGGGGCTCTGCCTTGTCATGTACCATCAATGAAATATACTATACCCAGTCAAGAAAATGTTATATAAAAGAAAAGATTGTGCATATGATCTATCTATCTGTTTGTCTGTCTAACATACTATTCCTATATATATACACCTATATATAGAAAATAGGTGTCAAAACACTTTAAAAATGTTAGTGGTAGTTATTTACAGATGGCAGGATCTATGGTAACATTTTTTGCTCATCTCATTTATTTGTAAAAACTTGTTCAAAAATACTTTGCAAGAAAAAGAAGTTAGCTTTAAAAGAAAATAAATAAAAATTTCAAAAGGATATCTTATTTTTACCTCTAATCAGCTCTGTGATCATTCATTCACCCAGTAAACTTAAGTTCAATAGTCAATGTTCAGTTGTAGACACAATTGATGTGTCTACAAGATCTTTCATTATGAAAAACATCTCCTGTTTTTCTTACAAATGACTGAGCAGCTAAACCAATGGAAATTTTAATTAAGCTTCCATTTATCAATTCTTTAAGCTATGGTGTCTCAAGTCAATTCTGTCTTTAGCACAAGTTTCAGATATTCATTTCTTTCAAAATTATGTTCTAACCAATCAATAAGCATTTCCATCAGAAAATATTTTTATTTTGTTTGTTGACTTGTATTTTTGCTTTTTGAGCATACTGTAACTAGCAAAAATATATTTAGATCCCCTCATACAAATTCTCTTTTTAAAAATAAACATTTTATATAACAATATGTTTCTGATTCACATTCTCTGAGACAAAAAATTAACTTTTCTCTATAATTGTGACATTTTATAATTTTGAATAATCCTGAATCACATTGTCACTAGACAAGATATTGAGTTATTTTATTTTTATATCTGGGGATTCAAAATTCCAAAATGTCTACCACACTCTTTATATGCTAGCATTTTGTTAGTTGAAAATGTATGTTCAGTTTTAATAATGTTTTATTAAGTTCAAGTTTAGGACTTCAGAATATGACTCTTCTAAAAGTAAGCATTCACCTGACATGTGAGATGTGACTAGAAAGTAATTGGCCTGATATTACTGGTTTTGCTCATAAAAGCATCAAAAGTCACATGAGAAGATGAATGCCATTTTCTCTTAGCTGTTACTTTGGGGACTTCAGGTGAATTTCAAAGATATTTATCTTGGTTAACACAGACCCACCTTTTGGACTTGTCTTTAGTCTATGTCATTTTATTTTAAATAAATGCTTTTAACAGTAGCCAAATTTTGTCTTTTAAAGTTAGATTTGATCTTTATCAATTAGGGTAGGAGAAGACACCTTGGAAGATGACACCAAGTAGGAAGGGAGTACGAGAGAAGGCTTGGGGAGTAAGTACGGTAGGACATGCTATATTGAAGCAACATTAAAATAACATTCAATAAGTGTAGCAGAGCACTGAAGCAAAATTCAAGTTCAGGTAAGAACTCCTTAGTCCCTAGACTGTGAGGTGTTCTAGAAGATCTTACAGAGGAAACTGGAGCAGCAAGGATGAGTGGGCACTTCGGAGTTTCTAAACTGGGGCATTTACCACCCAAGGAGGATTTGGGGATTTTGATGACTACCAAATATTGATGGTCACTGAAAATGTCCAAAAAAATTAAAGGCTAAGCATTATCCAAGAGTTCTTTGAAAAGAACAATCATGTCAGTATTGAAATAAATGTGCAAAATCCCAGGAGAACTTTTTGAATGGCACTGCTTATATTAGAGAATATTTAGATTCTCATTAATAGTTAAGCCCTCATTAATTCTTAACTCAATAAGATTTGTCACCAATACTTCCTATCATTTTCTCCTTATGAAACAGGGCGACCAGAAAGACTTTCTGACTTTAAATTTAACACATACAGGCCTGCTTCTCTCTCTGGAGCAGGCTACAAACAGTTGCATTAACAATTGCTTTTACTGGAACTGGATACCTTATTTGCCTGCTCCTCTCTACAAAGCAGGCTACAAACTGTTAATTAGCATTTTCACTGTTCACCTTTACCATTGATATGCAAAAGCCAGCTACCAGCTTCTCAGCTCCCAGCTCCAAAAACTGCAGAAAAGAAAAACTTAGAAACAGTTTAAACTTTAGACTAGTTTGCCTTAACAAGTTACTCTTTTAAATTCTCGTGGGTTCTTTCCACCATCCCCAGCCTTCTCAACCAAAATATCAAGTCAATGCAAGACTATCAGTGCAGACTAATTTATTTCTAACAAAGTAATTTCCTAATTAATACAAAAGAAACATGTAAGTAATACTCCGATTACTTTAACATTGTCCAAAACCTTTCTCAGCATTGTCCAAAGTCTGATCCCCAGATTGCCCAAAAATCCTCAGTCTCTCAGTCCTGATCATCTCACCAATGTCAGCCAGTCAGAGTTCCTCTCCACGTGTTTGAAGACATCTTTCTTTGGCGTGCTCCTTTGGCATGCTCCTCCTTGTCTTCCATGCTATCTTCTCCTTGTCGTCTTCAGGTAGTAGGAACTTCATGGTACCGGACCCAGCCAAGTTCACTTTCTTTTTAGGCCTAACTTTTGCACGACCTCTTCCAGACACCAGTCAAACTCAGCAAAGCAAACTCCAACACGGAGTTCAAATCTGCAAATTCCTTAACTGCATTCAGCACACATGCTGCTAGTCTGGGTCAGCCAAAGGCTGCAGGCCCCCAGGCCTTGGCCACCTGGCCAAGTCCACATGGCTCACATCTTTACCCTACAAAATGGCCGCTTCCCATCTCTCCTCCATGAAATCTCTCTCTGTTTTCACACCCTTTATATATCCTGATTTCCCCCCTTCCAGGAACCACACCTGAACCATTTCACTTCTTCCTCCCCCCTTGCATCTTCCTGAGGGGAAATTCCAAATAAGGCCATTCTCACATTTTAGCATACCTTCCTTGAAATCTGGAATCTTAAACAGGAGACAATGGGGGGGGGTAGCACCCTCTATCACTTAGAGTTTAACATAAAGCTTGATATGTGGTGATTGTTCACAATTTAGTGAAAGAATGGCATTTGTTAAAGAAACATAATTTTGAACTAAAATATCTTGTTTCAGGCCTTTCAAAAATCATATTTTCGTATTTATTGGATCCATAAACTCTCCTCATTTTATTGAAGAGGATTTTGCAAATTTCTTTGAAAAGAGAAAACTGCAGATAATGCTTTCTGACTCAAAATACTTTGTAGAGTTCTTACCTCTCTTTGAAAAGTTACCCTTTTCAATGTTCTTTAAATTATTGCAAGACTTAAAAAGTCACAGGTAGATGTGAATCTGTCTTTAACTTCTGGTAAGTCCTAATGTTTCTAGAATTTTCCTCTTAACAGGTAGGACTGGAGGTATTCTCAAGGCAAGGGTTACCATATGGTGGCTGCCAGTCAATACAATCAGGTTCAGGGTGTCCAGTGCTGTGACTTAATGCATCACTTACTTCTGCTGAAAATCCTTTTAAAGGTCAAGAAAACTGGGTCCTGGAAGAGTTCAGCAACTTCTCTTCATTTACATAGTTAGTAAGTGATGAGATATATTTTGAATCCAGGCAATTCAATTCCAGAGCTGAGAGCCCTCGACCAACAGAGTACAAAGAACGGGAGTTCGTTAATGTAAAGCCCATCAACAGGTTAGAAACTGAAGGATGGCCTGAACCTTCAAAAGTACCTTAGAGTCATCATTACACTGATGCTCAGAAGCTAGGTTTCCTGCTTCCATTCTTTGTACAAATATTGCCTGAATACATGCCACATTCAGGTACTGTGCTCAGTGATGGGAACATGTAAAAGGACACACAAGCTCTTTCTGGCTAGTACACATAGCATCAAGGAGTCTACTTAAATTTGCTGTGACTTTTTTTTTATTATTTCAAATGAGGGAAAAATGGAAAGTTTATTTCATTCTGAATTCTGGATCAACATTATCATCCTTGGTAAACTGCACAATAGACATCTCTAGAGGAGATCTGCTTTCTTCTTTCTGGATTCCACTGGGGTGGTGGGTGTATTTGGGCTCCTGACCTTCTGACAGCAGGAAGAGGAGGTGGGCAGGCTAGGAAGGAAATGTTTAGACTATTTGGAAGGTAGGGATCATATAGACATTGCATCTACGTGGGCAGCATTTCTCTCTGACTGCAGGATTCCCCTTTAGGACACAGCTGCTGTTCAGAGGTGGGCCCCATGAGCTAAATGTTTCATAGCTGAAGTTTATGTTTTAGGAAGTGCTTCAACTTACACAGTGGCCTTATGCATTACCCTAATTAGGAACAATAGAAACATTAACTGAACTTTGTACCTTCCTTAAATGATTAAGTTGTTGTACTTCGAAGGGAGGTTAATAAGTAACCAAAGTGAAGGCTACCAAAGAAGTAAACCCAGAATAGCAAATTGTAGTAAATGTACAAAGCAAGCTAAGAGATGCTTTTTAAAATGCTAACTTTTTCAAAATAATTTATTTAACTTGCTGAAAGGTTGGTCTGGTCTAAATAACATTCATGACTACATCCCACACATTCTCCATTAAGATTTCAAGGTAAAGTGAGACTGTCTAATAACAACAAAGGAGGTTTTTCTTTTTCTTCTTTTCTTCTTTTTTTAAAATTTAAAGTTTTTTTAATTTTATTTATTTTTATTCTTTAAATCACAACCTCAGTAAATGGTTTTTGGGATACCTCCCCCTCCCACTGGCGCCTCCTCCACTCACTCAAATCCCTCTCTTTGTTGTTTGCTAGTCTGTGTTAAGTTCATTAGTCTCTTTCCTGTGGCAGTGTCCTTTCACTGGGTGACAGACTGTGTTCTTGGTACCAGGCGAGCCATGCTGGTAGGTTTTCATTGTTAACCTTGCATTGGGCAGCCAGTCTATATTTATTTGTTGTCTGTCCATGTTTTCTCATTGCAGGCTGTCTTCTCCATTCCCTTCTCTGTTGTTTTGCTGCTTTGCCTTATGGTCCTCACATCAGGTTTAGGGAGTCTCACCTCCAGCCAGTTTCAGTGAAGAAGTTTCTCTGTTGATACAGGCATCTGTGAATGGCTTTTGTAGATCATCTCTTCTGCCTCCATCTGCAGCTTTGCTGTGGGGCCAATGCCCCCACTTTTTGGCCTTCCTCTCCCCTGGGGTGGGGAGGGGTGCCTTGCTTTCCTAGAAGGCATTTCCAAAATGAGGTCTTGGCTCTTCCAGACCTGGTGAACACATAGGTGCACTTTGTGACATCGTGTCTCCATAGTTGTTTTTCCAGTCTCCCATGTACTGGTTTCCTCAATAGTCTATCTCCTGTGTCCAGCTCAGGCTTGTATGCTGGATTTTATCTGGTCCCTCACCCATTCTATGATGGAGTTTGTATTATATATGTTCTTCCTCCTCCTGAAGTAAGAAGTAAGAGTAAAGTGAAAGGGCATTTCCCACCTGTACCCCTCACCCCTCCCCTCCTCCATATGGGCGCTGGTACCTCCCTGCATGGGGGTGGGGCCCAGATGGCTGGGCATGCACTGTCCCAAGCCCCCTTGGGGTAGCGACTTGGCTTAACCATGCCTCGGTCCATCTGGGCAGCAGATGGCTTCCCCATGCAACCATCCACTGGTGGATGGGGCTAAAACCCCATCCAGGTCCCCCTCCCAGGCTCTCCAGGCATAGGAGGCCTACCTGGAGGTCATCACCACCTTTGTTCACCACTGGAAAAGGAGGTCCAACAGCCCAAGACCCTGGGTATGCAGGCAGCCCTTAAGCTGCCTGCTGGCAGTCAGGGCTGAGGGAGGTTTTTCCTATTTTCCTCTAATATTCAATTCCCAGTATTAAAGTCATCGTAATGTTCTCAATTATATAACTTTTTCTTAATGTATGCTGCATGCTCTTAAATCTCTGTTTTGGAACAAAATAGAATCTACAATTTTCAGAAGCAACCATATAAACCAGTAATTGGAAGCTTCTTGCTTTTTCATGTAGATTTCATGCATGTGCAACTACAATTTCCTTTGGAAGTTGTGTTCAGTCATTTTCACTTTAGTGTGAACAAATATTGAATCTTAAGAACAGATTCTGTTAGAAGGTAAAAAGTGCATTCTCTCACCCATGTGTGAGAGGTAAATGTGCCAGAAATGATAGATGGGTAGTAACACAGTTGAAAATGGCATTGGATGCCATTCTGCCCTGATGGGTAGGTTCTAAGAGAAAGACCTGCGAAGAGAAGTGAAAAGCATGAAAGGGTGTATAAAAAGAAGAATTAGAGGTAAGGGGGAATGGGAATGGTGGACTGATAGAACAGGCCGACATGACCTGGCTGGGGGAAGCCCCCTGAAAGAGTGAGCTGGTGATAGCAAGGAGCTATGGTGGGAAAGTGGCCAGCAGAGATGTACTCAATGTGGAGTCAGATGCCAGAATGGCAGGCTGGGGGTTGCTGAGAGCAGGCCGAGTGAATTTGGCCAAATGCTGCTGAAGGGGAGCCTGGAATAGGAAGTGTTTGGAGCTGCAGCAAGGTGGTGTGGAAGCTAACAGGAAAGCTGGTACCTGGGAAAGCTAGGGATTTGGAAATCCCTGAGTTTGCATCAGCATTTATTGGAAAAGTTTGAAGAGCCTTGGAGAAGCCACAGCTTGGAACACTGGAGAGAGTAGAAGCAAAGAGAAGATGCTGGAGGACTGAACTTTTCAGGATGCCTGCCTCAGGTTTGAAGGGGCGCCATCTTGGATGTATGTTTGGGACTTTTGGAGTAAACAGTACTTGGAATAAAATAACTAGCCACTTGTGGCATTAAGGCCTTTTCATTTTCCTGTTTAATTTTCCATGTAAATAAAACCCTGTTGTTTAAATTGTTTTTGTAACTTTAGCAACTGCTGTGCACATGGGTGATAAGAATCTTGTAAGAAGCTGGGTGGCAGAAGCCACATTTTAAAAATGCCACTTCTTTTTCCTATGGCTTGCTGGTTGGAGGGTTTTGCCCCATTTTGACCCAACTCCAGAACTTTCCCTTGTTCTGATTTTGGGGGTGAACAGGACTGTTTTAATATTAAATTGTAATAACAAAATCTTTTCTCTCAAAAGTAAAAAGTTGGGATACCGCCATCTCCACCTTATGGAAGAAAAACCACTTTTATATCTCACATGTAAAAGGAGTTGTTGTCACACATGCCTTTATTATGCTTGGAAACAAATGATCAAGTCTATCATTCTGTAATTAGATAACCCTTAACAATAAAACATTAAAGAATTTTTCTCAAAGAATTACAGAAAACCAATCCCTTTATCTCATGGAGTGTTTCTGATTTTTCTGGTTCTTTAAACCTTCCCCTCTCTTGGGTTGAAATCAAATCATAAGAAGATCAAAATTAGATATGTTCAAATCTTTCAATTTCAGACTCAGAAATTATATGGAAGCAGCAAGATGATTATTATAGCACAATTATTTGCAGAAACTATGGGGGAATAATCTGAAAAATAATTTCAAGTCATAAATAAAGTAGTACACTGAACCCCTGGAGAGTACTGTGTCCACCAGTCCAGCAACAAGGTTGTCCAACACTTTCATTCCACATCTGAGCTCTTTCTTTGTGTGTGGTTTTTCCCACAGGGATCATTACTGGGTTTCCTAATGGGGAGTTTGTATATGAAAAAGGAAAACTGAAGTCTATAATTTCATACATAATTTAAAAATGCATAAAGAAAATTCAGTAGCAAAATAAGTAATTGCCTGGAACCTGCTGTAACCAAAAGTATACCTGTGAGAAGATGAGCTGATAAAGGAATGTTTCAGCATGTGAAGGGACAAACCACAGAGAGGAAAGCTCTGTCTTCCTCTTGCTGAGAGATCTCTGCTCTGTTGGTCTTCCTTCCCCCCATCAGACGCAAAAGACTATGGGAACATTCAAGTCAGCAGTTCACTGAAAAGGAGCAGGCAGATGTTTCTTTTCATTATGGCAACACATAAGTAAAGGTATATTTACCAATAAAGATCTAAGCCAGGGGCACTTTGAGACAAAGTGGAGTTGAATGCAGACTCATGAGTGAAAACTAGATTGAGCAAAAAAGTCTGTGTTAGAACCAAGTTAGGAGGCAGGGGGCAGGGCACATTCTGGTGATTGGTTTCTCAATTCTTAACAGCTCTGCATCAGCAAAGGTTCCTAAGTCACATCACCTGAAGAGGCAACATAGCACGAGAAGGGACAAACCTAACTTTAAATCTGAGTTATCTACTCACACTCTGTGGAACCTTTAGCCCATACTTATTAGCTCTATGCTCCCTCCTCTCTGAAGGCTAACAGAAGAGTCAGTCCACAAAAACACTGCAACAGTACTTGACACATATCAACAACTCAATAATTGTGGGTTTTCTTATATTTCAATCTACTGTCATCATTTACCCTAAAAAGAAAGAAAGCTGTTGAAAAAATGTCCTATCCTCTACAGTTGTACTTAAGATTTAATGAAAAGGAAAGACATGTTCCTTACTTTCCTGTCATTTGTTTGAATAAATTGTGTTTTCTACATTTTTTATTTGTATTCATTTCTGTATTCTACCTGCAAAAGTTAAGCCGTCAAAATCAACAGCGTAAAGATGAACATCCATGTGTCTTTTAGAGTAAGCTGCTGAGTAAGAGAGAAACTGGGATCCTATATTCCTCTGGAGACTGAATGGTAAGAGAACTGGGAAAGAGATACCAGTGGGAAGAAAAAAGGAAGTGGGAAAAACAACTGAGACTGGTCTCTGGATCATAACCGATGTGAACACCCTTGGCCTGACAAAGATCAAATTGTCCCATTCAAATACCTAATATCATGATTCTCAAATGAGGGAGGGAGCAGGTTAAGAGCAGGGAGAAATGAAACAAATGATCCTCCTGGATAGATGAACATGAAGGCTGAAAAATACAAACTTAAGAATCCTACCCTAGGGGTCTTGTAGTTGATCTTCTTGATTGAGAATATATGTTGTAAGAAACATGTATGTGCTTTCAGTCGAAAGATTTAACTTAACTAGCAGTCCTCATCTCTAGATTGAACTAATGTAATAGCTTCTAGCTGGCGATTCACGTCAGGCTTACCCAGCTATAGTCCATTCTCTAAATAGCCTGATTGATCTTTGTAGAATACAAAAGTGTTTCATTTCCTGATTACAACCCACCACATTTAGAATAATTTCAAATTCCTACCATGACCTGTGAGATCCTGCTTCATAAGGCCCTATATAGTTCTTGACCTCTTTTTTGTAGCTACCAAATTTTACTACAGTGATAACTACAATGGCCTCTCAATTTCTCAGCTTATCCCTATTTTCTTTGCATTGGTATTTTTTTCTCCCTGGAACTATTCGCTGGTGGTTGCTCATAGTGATCGAGTCTTGGCTCAAATATCACCTCATTTTCTAAACTACTCCTCTGAAAACCAGTTCCCCAACAATTCTTTGATTCATTTTACATTCTTTATAGCACTTCTCATTATCTGAAATTCTCTCCTCTTTATCTGCAAGCTTATTATCTCTTTATCCCATTATTTGAACATGGTTTTCTGGAAATAGTGATCTAGGATGCCCAGTATCTACTATTGTGGGTCTGGTATAGTTAACTCCTACCTGGATCTTGTTGATGACATATATGAATAAAAGGTAAGTCAAGTTTAGGTGTTAAAATAAGGAAAAGGGAAATAGGTTTATAAGAATATATTTGCCAGGGATTGATTGTCTGAAAGGATAGGAAATGTTTTTTCATGGATTAAACCTTCAAAAAATATTGAACAATTAATTATATGTTGAATGCCTTCTAGCTAGTTTCTTTTGCCTATAACTCATGCCCTTACTGTCAACAAAAGTAGAAGCTTTTTAGATACAGAGACCATGTGATAGAAACTCATGAGGAAGAACAGTCCAGATTAAAACTATAAACTCTAAATAGTTAAAAGAGGGTCTTTGGGCATCTCTGCCATTCTTTCCTGAAAATCCTATTACTGGAACAGCTACTCAAGTTGTAACCGAGTGAAATATACATGAAAATGAGAAATTATTTCAAAATAACAAAAGGTCCCCAAAAGTTCGCTTTCCTAGAAATAAACATATTTAATGTCATATTCAATTAATATGTGATTTGTGATTGGAAAGAATGAGTCACTTATCTTGTAAATAAAATTTCTGGCACAAAAAAGTTATCTGGCAATTTTACACATCATTGTGTCATAATTAGGTCCATGACTCCTTTCTTCATATGAAGCTAATTCCTCTTTCAAGCTCAAAGCAAATCTTGTTTTAAAAGCAAGACAGTGCTTTCAGTCTATATGGAACTTCAGGTAACTGGTTACTGCAGACATGACTTGTAAGTACTTTTAATAAAACAGGTAATATTAAATACATGATCTTAAGTGAATGTTCGACTATTGATGTTATAACAATATCTCTTTACAAATTTTCTAGTATCTTATAGATGCTTCAAGATGTTGGAGTTAAGCTTGCAAGCAACTTAACAGAATTTCTGGGGTCAAGGAGGTACTAAACCCACAGATTCCTGAGCCTTATTTATAGAACTCCTGTTTGCACAGATCTAAACTGAGGCCCAAGAATGTATATTTGCTTAAAAGGAGGAATTCCAGACTTAGTGATTTTAGTCACATTTCCAACTCAGTCCAGAACTCCTTTGTCCACGTGCTGAACAAATAATGCCTCAGAGGGGCAATCCACTCTCGTGTAGTTTGCTAACCTTAAGTAAAATGCTCTGGTGGTTAGAAAGCTTTTAGCTACATTAAATTCAATGGGGTTCCCAGTGATTTTCTTCAATAGGTCTCTAGTTCTGCCCTTTCACATAACAAGGATTATATAGGAACATCCATCATGCATTTTAATACAGCTCTCAGGTTCCCACAAGTTTATCTACACTAAAAAGCTGGTTTCCATGAGCAATTGTATACTGATCCTTTATCATCAAAAGTGTCTCTGCTCCCTGCCACACCATTCATGTTCTCTTTTCAGACTTTTCTCTTATCCATAAATCACTCTGGGTCAGTTTATCTTACAGCATGCTGCCAAAGTCATAAGGAATTGAACTGACCTTATACTGCTCGGTCTGAAATCCTGGCATACAAACCATACTAGTAGGTAAAGAAACTGTCACTAGTTTGTGGTCAAATAAGAAAAAAATGATGATGTTCATTGATCTAAATCATTGTATTTTTTTCCTATATCATGTTCTGGTCCTATCTAATATCTTTTGTTAAGTGGAACTACAAAGCTAACAATTTACTTGTTTGATTTGTTATACTAGAAAGTCAGTCATCCTACATTGATGTATTGATACTTGAGGGCCAAATTCTGAAAACCACTGGCCCTGTCTTAACTCTTTGGCTAATATACTAATACCCTCTAATCCATCTCTTCCCTCTTACACACCCACCACACCACAAAATTCAGTGTTCTACAAATTAGTAGAATCTTTAGAACTAGAATCAAATGAATTTTATGAAAACCAGATTCCCAGAGTCCACTACCAGAAATGATGGTTCAGTAGCTGTCAGATGAAGCTTAATATTGGCATTGATTTTTGGCTTCCCCAAAGATGCCAGTGATCATGCAGAATTAGAAAATACTTTCATCCTGTACATTTGGTCAGTGTCTCATTAATGCATTTATAATGCAATCTCACCAGGGATCATGGTTGATTGGAAGAACAGAAGTCAGGGTAAGTATATTAAAGTAGACAGAGATATTTTGGTATATAACTGGTTATCCTGCTACCTCCCTAAGGAACAAACACGTATCTATAATGATTCTGCTTTCTCTTCTTTTAGTCTTTTTCTCATGAGGTAAGATATCCCTTGCATTAGGTTTAGACACACCTTCTCTACTTTCTCAAATCTACTGTTTTTTCTTAGAATAATAAACTCAACAAGCTGACCTCAATAGTCTTGGGTTTTATTAATATTCCTATTAAAGGACATTGCCCAGAACTGGGTATATATTAACACACACACAAAAAAAAATCCTCTTAATTTTAAGCAAAAAGGACTATTAAAATAGCTTTAGATCACCTTCTCTTATCCAAAGGCACCAGTCCACTGATCTTATCCACACTCTCTGTTTTAACCTAAATTCCAATCATCAGGTCTCCTTCAAAAGTTTAAAAACACAACTTCAAGTTAAACATTTATTTAAGTTATACAACTCCAGGTTGTAAATTTTACCATAGTCTGCATTTGTATCTTTTCAACAGATTATGTCATTTTCAATTCTAATTTTGCCATCCAGCATATTTAATCTCTTTCCCAGGGACTGTTTTATGTAACACATCTGATGTTATGTAAACTTTAGAAATAGGACGTTTATATTTTCATTCAAATAACTGGTGGCATTTTATAACAGTGATGGTAGAAAACAGTATTTCTTAAAGATTTTGCTTGAATGTGACAAATATCACTATATCCCATAACCTATCACAGCCCACTTTGAAAACATTAGCATCATATCTACCTTCTCCATTCATTTGGATTGCTTCTCTTATTTACCAGTTTCACAAAGAATATGATAGCTCTATGATCATATCAATGAGATTGCTTTTGCCTAAAATGTAATTTTTCAGGGTGTGGGAATTTGAATTCATATAAAATATTTAAGCAATCATTGAACTATTGAACTATCAAGGATGCCAACAACTATTTTCTTTTATAACATGATACGATCATCCCTAAGCAATGAACTTGTAATTTTTATCTATCTATTATTCTGAAAATAGCTCTAAATATTGCTGCTGCTGTCTCTAATGGTTTTTGCAAGACTCAACTAATCCTTGGCTTTAAGTTTCTTAAAATTCTTGTACTATTCTTTTTTTTTCTCCTTAGTATATTTTCTCCCATTCACAACACACAGACATCTTCCAGTCTCCACAGATTCATCAGTCAACATAGAATACAAACATGTGAGATTTTCTATTTACTTTCTTGATTGTTTTTCCACTGTGAATGTTTTAACAGTGTAATAAGAATTTCCTAATTCAGTTTTTCTCATTACCATGGAATTGTATTTTTCTAACTTTTACTTGAAAATGTCTAATTTTTCAAAGAAACTATTTCATCAGCTATTATTTAATACAGCACCTTTAGTCTATTCTTATGTTTTCCCCCTTATTATTATTGTTTAATGATATGATTACAAGAGGCAATACAGCATGAATGTTAACAATCTTGTCTCTAACAATAAGTAAAACAGAGAGTTCAAACAGAATGGGAGAAAGTACTTACTCAACATACAACAGACAAGGGACTAATATCAAAGGTATATAAAGAGTCCATGCAGCTTAGCAAAAATAAAGTAAAAAACACAATAAAAAATGGGCAGAAGAGTTAAAAAGTGCCTTTTTGGCACTTCTCCAAGGATGAAATTCAAATAGCCAACAGACATAAAAAAAAAAAAATGTTTAACATCACTTATAATCAGGGAAATGTAAATCAAAGCCAAAATGAGATACCACCTCACACTGGTAAGAATGACCCATTTCAAGAAAATAGGCAACAACAATTGCTGGCAAAGGTGTGGGAAAAAAGGAACACTTTCACATTCCGTTGGGAACACAAACTGGTCTAAACACTACAGAAAGCTG